>JANIJI010000030.1:4402500-4722500 GCA_024500535.1 Leptonema lineaticorne | reverse complement strand
ATAAGGTAATAATATCGATGAAATTAAGCAATTAGTAGTATATGAAATGTATATATACAAATGAAAGTGTTCAAATGTAACTAGCATTCAGAAAATGAATAATGTATTAAACGTCTTTCCATAGTGATATGACTTGTCTTATGGAGTAGTAAAATATATATATAAAGCCTTTCAAAAATTTAAAAGCTTTCAAATACGCATATTAGAAGCCAAATGATCCATAAATAAGTGCTACTGTGAAAAAATCAATTTTTTTTATAATAAATGAAGTAGTTTATACAATTCATATTTATAAAATGCATCAAACACTGAAGCAAAAGTGAGTTGATTCCCGATAGATATTTTTCGATGCAATGCACCATACAACTATATAAATAAATAATATGACACTACTCCATTGGACAAACTGTATTGTACAAAATAAATTAGTGATTTGAGGCAAATATATAAATATAAAAAAAAATATATAAAATACACCAAGTTGATATCACAAACATTTCTGGTGATCTGTAAAGACGAAAAAATTCAAAATTAAATATCTTTCAGTATGGGCATGCATCAGTATGATGGGGAAACTTTGACGTCAATCAGCCAATAAAATGTTTTTTAAGATTAAAATAAAGGTTTGTTGTACCCAAATAATTTCTACATGATAAAATTCAGGGGTATATTAACATATATTCAAAATTATCACAGGATATCTCACTAAAAAAATCCAATTACTTGAATACAAGCTGAATAATGTAGCTTTAAACAGAAAGAAAAACGAAAACAATTTAGTGGATCCCCCAATGGACGACACAAATAAAAGCAAAAATGTAATTTTAAAATTCATGAGAATACTGAATGTCGTTTTTCTTTAAATCCCCAATCTCACTTTACCTCAGGGTACGATCCATCATTTCTGTTGTATATGAACAAATATTAATTTTCTGACAGTTGCACTTGAATAGTGAAGTTCTCCTGGTTATATGATCAGTATTATGATGGCGCACAGTGCATTGCTGCATCGCAGTGCCATTAATAGGATACCTCTTCACATCATACGTGTCCACAAGTGCTATAAATCCATTTGGAAAGGCTACGGCATATGATATGAGAGCTGCTAATTCCCCATCGCTAGCTTCATCTGGCGATATATATATTAAATGTGATATTTTTTGACGCCATTCAATTGCCAATTCTGATAAATTATAAGGTATTTTTGTTTCGTTATGAGGAATAATGGTAGAATGTAAATCTTCCAAGTTGGAAAAGGAGGTAATGTAAGCGTGTGCATGTGTACCTTTGACTGGAATATTAAATAACTTTCCAGCTAATACATTACTAGTTCCATCAAACCCTCCTGAAAAAAATTGAAAAAATAATTTTTCTCTATATACATAAAATAAAAATAATATATGTAAATAGAGCAATAAAATATAACAAATTACAACAAGAAATTGTCATATTATTGAAAATATTACAAATATAAATCTTGACAAAACGATGGATTAACTTCAATTTTTTTTATCTAAAAAATATGATTGGTAATATTTCCATTTCACAATACTTACAATAAAAACTATTTATTTCCATTAAATTACTAATAAATAATATTTTTCTACTACTGTTCTATATACACATTTAAACAATAAAAAACCACCTTGCCATGCCTACAAGATACATTCCAACAATATGAATATAGTTCTCATAGACAAAAAAAATATTTTTCATATTTAAAATTATTATCGTATTCTGTTATATTTTAATGTAAAAATATTTTTTTCATAATCTTCCTGTAACCATGTAAAGGTCAAAACAACAAAATTAACATAACTACAGTATAATAATACATCCAAATATAACGAAAGTTAAAAGTCAATATCAGAATTGTTATGCAATTTAGTAAGTTTTTTATGATAAAAAGCTATTAATGGGAAATTTATATTTTTTCTCGAAAATGATAACACTAAAGCCGTCATAAAATTCGCATAATATTACATTAAATGTACCTATAGAAAATGAAAAAAAAAAGGAATCAATGCTGATAGATATATTGGAGTGTTTTGGTACCTGGCACCATGGCCTCACTAAAAAGAAACTTAAGTAAAGCAATCGATATAAAGGTAAAACCCTAACCCATTGCCAAAACTTTATTGCGTGCCAAATTATAAAGTTTCTAAAAGAAAAATTGCAACTTCTAAACTATTCTTTTGCATGTTACGAAATAAAACACATGTTTTGTTTTGTACGAATAACCAATAGACAAATTGTTGAAAATTTAATTGCAAATATTAATTCACATATAATAGTATTATCAAAAAAAAATATATATTACATTCTAAAAAATTAAAAAATTTTTGCAAAGTAAAAAGTAATCATAAGTTAAAAATTGTAATTATATAACTACGTAGAATCATTATATTAAAATTGAGTGATAATTACCAATATACGAATACTTTGATGCTGATAAGCCTCCATCAGGTCCTTGAGCTCTTCGCAAACCAAATTCTAAAAGAGATACGTTCTTACCAGCAACCATCCGGTATCTGGCAGCATTTGTGGCAACTAAACTGGTATATAAATAAAATTCATTCATAAAATAACTTATTAAATTAAAACAAAACTTGATAAAGCTAAAAAATAACACGCGTTACTAAATTATATACCTGGCATAATTTACAAGAGTTAATAACGTTGTCTCCAAAAGCTGCGTAATTATAAGAGGACCTTCAACTCTAAGAAGTGGAACTCTTCAAAATAAAAGTATTAAAAATGTAACAATTATAACCCATATTTTACATAATTTGTAATAGATAAATAATTAATAAACACCTAGGAAAGACTACTGAACCTTCTTCGATAGCACTAACTGTAACATCTTTACATGTCAATTCTTTTAAATATGAAAAAAAATCTGGTTCAATCGTATCAGGTAATGTTTGCTTAAGATATTCAATATCTAAAAAGAAATATATTATATATATATATATATATATATATATATATATATATATATATATATATATATATATATATATATATATATATATATATATATATATATATATATATATACTTAAAATTTATATTATTAAATAAACAACAAAATACCACTATCGGAATAATGAAAATTTTCCAAAAATTTCAGACATTCTTCCAGTCCAGCAAATATTGTAAATTCTCCTTGAAATGGATTCGATCTAAAGAATAAATCAAATACTGCGGTATCTTCCGTTTTTCCAGATTTCCAGTATGCATATGCCATGGTAATCTGATATAAATCTAAAAAATACACATACGTTAAATTTATTTACGATTATATATATATATATATATATATATATATATATATATATATATATATATATATATATATATATATATATATATAATGCGTTGAATAACGCGTTAAAAACTTTCGCTTCTCAAGAACATGATGTGAAGAAAATAATAAATTACAATTAAAAGTGGCATACATATCATGAACTTGAAGTTTGAAACCCTGACACATATGTGTAACACAAAAATATAACAACACATAATATTTTATGTAATATAATTATTCAAATCAATGTTTTTTAAATATATTACTTTTTATCAAATAATAAATTTGCATAACGTCGCACATTTATAAATATGAAAAAAAATATGTTGACACAATTGTAAAAAGATATAATAGCAACTATATATATATATATATATTTAAGTTTAAATGATAAATTGTTATTAAAAAAACAATAATTATAATAATATGCTGTAAACCCAGTCATGTCCAAGATACTATTTCCACTTATAAAAAATTACTTCACCACTTAAAATAATTAAAATACATAGTAATAAATTAAATGTTTTTATTATTTTTAAGTTGCTAATGAACATTTAAAAATGGAATAACTATTAGAGATATGAAATAATAATAATTTTTTTCCATATATAAATTTTAAACAAATTTTCATTTTTAAACAAATTAGCTTATATACCTTTTCGGAAAATGAAGTTGACGTTTTTAAATATATTATTGAAGTGAAAGTGGCATAATTCATTCTTACATCATAAATATCTATTTTTGCAAATGTTTTTATATTGATTGAAATTATTTAAAAATATAATATGCGCAAATAAATAAAAAGTATTGTACTACATTCCACGTTTTTACATTATTCCATTTTATATTTACCACGTATATTCTGTATTGAAACATCGTCAATATAATAAAAATAAGAGGTTAAGTCCAATAGAATAATAATTGCATAAAAAATTAATGGACAAAGAAAGAGACAAAAATTCATAATGTAACAATGATTAACAATTTAAATTTTAATTTAAAAATAAATTTTCATTGTGAAGCACAATTTTTTCCATTATATAGAAAAATGAAATTTTAAATATAAATTGTAACAAAAAATGCATAAATGTAAATTGTAACAACTTAAAAAAAATCTGAGATTTTCTTATCAATGATATTATAAAATTATATGTATATATATATATATATATATATATATATATATATATATATATATATATACGTGTGTGTGTGTACGCGCGCGCGCGCGTGTTGCTAGAAATCGTTTTGGAAATATTGAAATTTTAAACAATATGATAATTAGATATTTTTACTACTACATGTAAATATTTCCGTAGTTATCGTAAACAAGTTAAGTTTTATCAGATTTTTTATGAGGAAAACACAAAAACCATTATGAATGATTGATAGTTTGGGAATATTAATTATTAGAATCCACACACACGCGCACACACACACACACGCATATATATATATATATATGTATGTGTATATATATATATATATATATATATATATATATATATATATATATATATATATATATACATCGACATTATCATTATTCATAATTGTATATTTTCTCCAAATAATAATTAAAAACGTAATATATTTTTAAATATAAACAACGTAAAACTAGTCTTATTTTATTATTTTTATGTTCGGAAATATAAAATTATTTATAATTTTACGTAAAAATATTAATATATTTGAAAAAAAAATTCAATAATTTATTACGACAATTTTTTTATAGCTCAATAAACTATAATCATTTTTATTATTAGATAAAACGCGTAAAATAGAAATATATATATATTTTTTATCTTGAAGGAAAGTATTTTAATTATAAACGATGTGATATTTACGTGTTTTTTTAATATGAATAATTTAAAAATACTAAAGATTATCGAATAAAAACTTTATACGGATTTTTCTAAATTTTAAGTAAATATAAAATATAAAAAATTGTTTAAACATCTCACTATAGAGTCACTATTAAACATTATATATTAATTAATATATATTTTAACAATTCAATAGTAAATTATAAACGCGAGTTTCCCGTGAAAAATCGAAGGAATAAAAAAAAATTAATAAATAATAAAGTTAGGTTATCCAAGTAAAAAAAAAAACACTGCTAAGTTACAAGTGGGAAGAAAAACGAAAAATCTCATATATTGTAATTAACACCTTGATACTATTGCACGACTATTTACGAATCAAGTAAACAATGAAAAATATAAAAAAAGTTATCGTAATTGAAGAACTTACATGTATATATTTTCATATAAAAATTGTATTAAAACTAGGATAATATTTTTATTTAATATAATTCTAAAAGTGTAAACTTTAGTTTTCATTACAAAATGTTTAAAATAATAATAAAGATACTTTCGTACACGCAATTTCAAAATTCATATTTTATTTCACTCGCCAATTTTCATCTTACAATAATTGATAGCTGAAAATTCATAATGATGATTTTATTCGTAATTAAACTTTAAAGAACTTCATTTCGTTATGAAACATAATCAACAAACTTTTTTTTTATTTTATACGTCATTGTTATAAACTCCAACGTAATCGAAAATATAAAAAAAATCAAAAATAATAATTTTTAACGGAAAGTAAAACTATTGAATAAAAAAATATTGCGTAGTAATTTATTAAAAAATTCCGCGAGATATTTTTGTACACCTTAATTTTTTTTTTCAGGAACGATTTAAAGTTAATAAATCTTAAAGTGCATATAGTAACCTCGTGATAAAAATGAAATACAAATATATTACTTTATTGAAAAATAATTCTCGAATACAAATAATAAAAAAATCAATACGCAAAAGTTTGAAATGTCATTTCAAAAATTATATTTTTGAAGTCGCAAACTTTCAAAATATTTATATAAATTTTGACAGTCATAATATTAATTTCAACAACTAGTATCATGGTCAAAAAATTGCACATTTATATAAAAGTTTCAAAAAAATATTATAAATTTAAAAAAATATCCTGGTTCCATACCGAAATGTAAAAAATTATTCTTAGTTGAAAAGTCTACAATTAACATTTTTTTCTATTTTTTTTTCTCTTAAATTGTAATAATATCAAACACATTAATATAAGAACTTAATAAAACTGTTTTCTTTTTTAGAAAAAATAAGACGATAATAAAAACGCAGTTTCGATATTGCAAGATAATTTATTTTTGGAATGGATCTCTCGATCGTTGTATATTATACAATTTATTATAAAACGAATCACTAGTCTGATTAGAAACTTTACAATTCGCGCTTAAATTAAAAACTTTCAAAAGTTTATCGTCAAATAGTAGACGAACTGTCAACGAATGAAAGTTTCCGGTTCTTGTTTATTGTTTGAAAAGTTGCGAATATTTTTATTTATTTTTAGCTTGATAATTGTCACGCTAGAAATTCGCCATACAAACAAGTATGCAATATATGCAAATGATCGGAATGCGTTTTTGTTCAATACGAAAATCATTTGATAAACATATATATGTATATGTATATATGTATGTGTATATATATATATATATATATGTGTGTGTGTGTGTGTGTGTGTGTGTGTGTGTGTTTGTATATTAGTTTTCTGTAACCTAAAAATAGTTTTTTTCGTTTGATGAAATATTTTCAACGCATAAAATTTTTCTAATTATTTAAAAAAAATAAATTCGATTTGAAAGTAGGTAAATATTAAACGAAGGCGAAAATAAGTGTCGTAATAGCATTCGAAAAACGAGGACTCGTAAAAATATTGCCATATATAAAAAAAGAAATATTGCAAAAAAAGGTGCAGTTGCGATAAAGGCGCGCACAATTTGAACACAGCGTTGACGTTGTGTGGAGAGGGGAAGAGGAGCGGGGCTCCCCGAGCGTTCGGTGAAGTCGAAGAGCATTAAGAACTCACCGGTGAGCAACGGTTGGACGACACCATTGTTACGCGCCATCGTTAAATCTGAGGGCGGTGAATTACAGTGTCGAAAAGAGTCGACGGTCGCCGAAGAACGCGGCATCACACCTCCCAACGACTAAGCAGCCAGCCGCCCACTGACGTCCGAGCGCAACTCGCAAATGTCAAACTTGAATTTTCCCCCACGCGTAGCGCGCGTTTCTTACTTTAACAGATAGTTTTGTAACCATAAGAGGGATTTTTTCGTATTTATTTTTTTTTCCTATTTTTCAACTTTAATAAAATATGAATTTTCTAATCAAATTTAAAATTATACAATATTATGTTAATTTATCAATTATCTTATTTTATTTTATCTTGTTTTATTATGCATCAAAATATTATTGATACAACAATTTTAACATTTTTAGTTAAAAATAAAAATAACAAAATTTTATTTGACAGTTTAAAAAATAATTATATAATTATTGAAAAGTACAAAAATATTTTAATATGATTAATTATTTCTGTTAAAAGTTATGTGTTTTTCAAATTAATAATAGTTTTTCAATACAATATACATATTCAAAATCATTTTTTTTATTTACATTTATATTTTTAATTTAATTTATTTATTTATAAATTATATATTAATTACTTTACCGTCTTGGTTTTTGATTATATTTTTTTAACTTCAATCATGTTTTATTGTTATTATACTTAGATCATATATAATTTTCATTAATGTTAATTAAATACTTTATGATAAATTTATAAATTACATATTTTTTTTATATTAAACAAATCATCCAAGTATCACATCTATCGACTAATTTAAAAAATAATAATAATAATTAATATGGAACGGGGTATCGGTTTACAAATTCGAGTTAGGTCCACTGGCAACATCGTGGAACGTTCGCAAAAGTGGTATATATCGACCAAGAGCGGACAAAAGGTCAAATTTTGAAGGACAAGTTATGTCGATAGGAGCGGTCGTCAGGGTGCAAAAATTGGTTCCAAGGGTGCCCGTCTCCGGCGAGGGTACGGACCGCCACCGGGGTGCATTGCGCCAATAACGGTTTCGCAACCCCGCACACAACTTTTTCGCGGGTCCCCAAACCAGCGCCATTGTAACTTTATACGTGCGCGCCAATTTCATTTTTTTTATATTCCTTCGTCACCTATAGATTTTTTTATACTATCTAAATAAATATACTAGATCACAAATTATCTTTTTTGTAATCGATATGCAATACATAATATTCTGAAAAAGTTCATTTTTACTTTCACCAATTTTGAAAATTTTCATTTTTTATAGCCACCATTAATGATCATACTAAATAATATTATGATTACTAATAATTTTAATTTTATTTAAATTTGTAAAAATATTTTGACTTCAATTGTAAATATTTTTAATTCAAGATAAAATATACATATATTTATAAAAAAAAATTGGAAATTAGATAATTTATAATAATATAAGTTTCTATAATACTACATACAAATGTATATTTAATTACTTGCATATAAACTGACACGCATGCTTTAAAACAGGAATTCTAAACCTTTTTCGATTACGATCTAAGAAAAGAAATGAATATACGCGTTTATAACGCATTTAAAAGCAATATTTTTTATATATCATTTATTGCTTATAAATATATTCACTAAACTCTCTCTTTACACGGTAGATACGTTCCTAAGCAAACATGTAGAAAAAAAATCATGCAAATAAATGTATACTATATATGGTAAATTTGGGGATATGTTCCACAACTTGAAAAAATCGTCTAAGATGAAAAAACTATACATTTTTCCTAAATCACGTACAAAAAACTAATAATGAAATCCATATTATATATAGTAAATATTTATAAAATAATAAAAAATATTATAAAAAAAATAAAATCAACGTACAGTGAAAATTCAATTCATAAGTACAAAACATATAAAAATTCAGATTGAAATTAGGAATAAAAATCAATTTTACAACTATTCGAGCGCTCAATAATTAATTATGCACTTTTGATTTAAATGAAGAATTTCGGCATAAATCAACCGTTTTTTTTTAATAATGAATACTCCAATTTTGTTACTGTATAGATAAATTTCCGAAAGCACTCAAAATTAGAATTAAATAATTAATTGTATAAAAATAATTTTTTTTCTAAAAAAAAACATTTTTTTTGCGCATATTACTAATAATAATAATCGCATCATTGTATTATCATATAAATTTATTAATAAATGTACCATTGTATTATTATTATTTGTCATATCGCATTATCGCCCGCGGCCCACCAAAGCACCAATATAATTTTAGGAAAACTGAACAAAGTTAAAGCGTGAGCGTGCCGAAATGTGGCTGGTGACAATGGTGAAATCACCAATTCTTTCTTTAGAAACGAATAATTAAATACAAGTAATTGATTTATTTATATGAAATATTTTCTATTTGAATAGTATATATTCAATGAAAAAATTTATAAGGAATATTTTGTCTTTGAATATTTTTTCACTTGAAATAATAGTTTTTAAGTTGTAAGCGAAAAATTAAATCTGTAATTGATTCTTACATTATCATCGAGATTGAGCAAATATGCAAAGTTTCAGCTCGATCGAACATCGCTATATACTCAAAAAAAAAAAAAAAAAAAAAAAAATGATTACAAAATTCCACCCAGACAAACAGACAAATGAAACTTATATAAAAGTGTGTAATAAAAAGTTTGTGAATTCGTGCTAGAACAAAAAATCGTGTAAAAATATATATTTATTCTTATTGGTGAATCGCGTTATTTCAAAATTGTATTTAAAAATTTCATGTAAAATAAAAGAGTCAGATGTAGTTTGATACTGGTTTCAATAATTAACATTTTAATTATTATTCTTTTTCGGAAAGTTTTAGTGATCCGTTTTAGAAATCACGGCGTTTTCAGTTTCGGTCACGTGTCATAGATTAAAATATTTTTCTTTAGAAATATTTTAAGTTATTTCTAAAATGTGTGTGGATTTTTTAATATGGCGCCATACCAATGACGTGGGTACAATTTAAATATACATACATAGCTGAGGTTTTTTTTTCAATATGTATTATATTTTGACTACTATCAAGTTTCCGATATGTCCGAAGTTTATAATTTAATAAAATTGACATTGTCGAACGTTAAATTATTGGTATATATTTTATACATATAATGATTGAGATAAAAACGTACGTAGTTATATAATATGTAGAGAGATATAATTGTATTTAAATCGAGTAATGTTTATTTTTTTTAGAATTTGATTTTTTTTTATTGAAATCAATGCTTTTATTATTTTAATAATTATTATTACACCGTTTTAAAATAAAGTTTTTTTTTTAGAAATATGTATATCAGTATTTTTATAACGAATAAAATAAAATAGTAGAATTATCTTCAATAATTATTTTTCAGTATTTTTTGGTATTTATAAAAAAATATTATATTATACAACAAAAAGAAATGTTTTTTCTTTTCTCTTTTTGAAATATGTTTTCAAAACATTAAATATGTGTAATGCATAATAATATTCAAAACATGTGCTTCTTAATTCATTGTTTATTTTATCACGATGAGAAACACTGATTTTTTAAATATTTATATAAGCAGCTGCTATGCAAAAGCCAATAAAATCATTGCAAAATTTATGAAATTGATTTGAAATTGGAGAAAAGTTTTGAAAATTAAAAAAAAAACATTTTTTCGAATATAGATGTTAAATAAATTTAATTTTAATATATATATATATATATATATATATATATATATATATATATATATATATATATATATATATATATATATATATATATATATATATATATATATATATATATATATATATATATATATAAAATATTAATCATGAATTATTCTATACGATTTATAGATAAATTTGTTGTTTTTAAATTAGAGAAAATCATTGTTATAGAATTCGCGTGATTGAAATTGTGTCATTATTTTTAATTATCTTTCCCATCTTTATTTTCGTACATTATTTATTTTTATTAAATTATATATTATTAAATTACTTTGGTATTGTTTTGATATGATGATTATTTAGTCTGCATTGTTTGGTATATTTATTTTAACTATAAATAGTATTACATAGCATCTCAATTTTTTTTTTTTTTGCTTAATTTATTATAAACATATTTTTTACGATATTCAAATTCTAAATTTAATAATATTTTAACAAAAGCTCGAAGCTATAATTAAAAGTTTTACCCAAAAAACGTCTTCCTTATTTAATAATTATTAAATTATTAACCTTTTTTTGAAAAATGTTCTAAAGAAAACTTTTAATACCTGTTTTTAATTTGATTTCTTTATAAAAAATCATTTATTCATATGCTACATTTAATTATATCTACATATAAATATTTTTATACTAAAAAAAAACTAATAAACAAATTATAATTTGTGATTTCATTTTTACTCGTTTACATTTTCATCACGTCTCCAACAAAACAAAAAATAGATATTATTCAAAAATTATCTGCAATGATGTAATCAAATTATTGATGCATGGTCACAATCAATGTTTACCGTTTTATCTAATCATTTAATTAGAATTTTAATCTTTAATAAAAGGGTATATCCCGTGCTTATTAGGCATTTTCTCATGTACTGAACCGTGCCAATCACCGATATATTTAAAGCGATTACAAGATTTAATAAAAATGTTTTGCGACTCTATCGATTATTTTTTTTTATCTGCAATATGATTTATCATATCTATTATTTTTAGTGTCATCTCAGGATTATATTATACAATGTAAATTAACCGTATATTAGATGATGTTAAATAAATATTATAACGGTAAGAAATATGATTGACATTAAAAAAAAACTAATTAAAACTGGATAAAAATATAAATTAATCAACTTTTGCATGATCGAAAAATGTATCAAGATCTACTTAAACTTATGGATAATAAAAAAAAAATTTTAATTCAAAATCCTTAATCGGAACATATAATTATTAAATGTGATCAAAAATACTTTTACAATTAGATCTATTAGTTACTCCCGGTCTAGTCTATATAATAGAATCTATAATAATATTATTTAGTATAATTTCGATATACTTGAAGAATTAAAATAGTTTTAGTCGATTTTAAGGAAAATTTTGAACATTTGTGTACCACTTTTTCTTGTATATTTCGATTTTGTCTCATATTTGTAAGCTTATATTTAACATCAAATCCAACCATTTTAACCAGTAAAAGGATATTAATTTATATAATATTTTTATACCAAATTATACTTCAAATCGAATTTCATTCAAAATTCCTACTTTGCATATATAAAAATCGTTCGAATTCAAAAAAATATATAATTTTGTTTATTTATACGATTACGAATACAATGATTTATTTTAAAAATATTATTTATTGATTATGTTTCAAAGATAAGTAAGTTACCATATCTTTAAAATTACAATGTCATTTAGATTTTTTTTAATATTTTATTACAAAAGATGACGAATTTATTTAACAATTTTATACATGAATATCTTATCTAATTATCACGCAGATTTAATAAAAAGTTTATTTATGAAATGTAATCATTTAAACGCTGCTTTAGACGTGTATGTGTAATAATTATCCAGTAATTAAGAATAATTTGTACATTCTTTTTATAAGGAGAATCGTATTTATAAATATAATAATGAAAAAGCTATTATTTTTTTATTTATTTTTACCAGTATATAAACTATTATATGCATATATATATATATATATATATATATATATATATATATATATATATATATATATATATATATATAATTATTATATAAGATATTTTTTATGCGGTAACGTATAGTAAAATATTAATTTATATTTTAACATATTTATTATCATAAAAACACATAAAATTGCTCTATTAATATATAAATATAGGAATATTAATTCGGTCTTTCAATAAAAAAAATGCTCGGAAATGGCATTCATATATAAAATTTTAAATTTAATAACATAAAATTATTTATAAATTTTAGATACCTTATATTTATTGTTTCTAATCTTAAATGAAGATTAGAATTATTAGAAGCTTCAAGGTGATTTTCGTCGTCTTTCATGAAACATTATATTACTGAACTTAATTTTTAAATGTTTTCTTAAAAACTATATATTTCATTGTATTGTATTATATTACATTAACTTATTCAATATTATTCACAGCGAATATATTTATGAAGGTCAGATGTTGAACTCCAAATATTATTTATATATTTTAAATCGTTTATAACGGAAGTTTTTAAAATATATTATATTTCATGTAAATATGGTGTTTTACAAATAAGTTTCATGTATATAACACTGTGATAAAAAAATAAGGTGAATTTGTTAATAAAATGAAATTATTTTTTTTTATACTTCCAAATTAATTTCATCCCCTTCAAATAACGCGCTTTTTCTAGTCCTCGAAACTTGGAAATCGAAGTTCGGTATAGCCTTCAAGACATTCTTCGACTCGATTTTTATCTCCTCAATCGTGTCAAAACGGCGTCCCGCATTGGTCTTTTGAGTTTGCTGAATAGCCAGAAGTCGCACGGAGCCAAATCAAGAGAATACGGTGGTTGCGGAACGATATGAGTCGAGTTTTTGGCAAAAAAGTCGCGAAGAACCAATGCAATATGTCATGGTGCATTATCGTGATGAAGAAATCAAGAGTTGTAAAAACACGTGTAACTTGAAGATAATTAAACTTTTTAACAAACAAACGCTTGGCAAATATTATAGACAATCCTACCAACCTAGGAAAAAATACAATTTACCTGCCTTCCTAATGCCCGGAAGTTTTAAATGACAATTTCTCCTTAATTTTTGATCACAGTAGTATAACAGGAACGGTCAAGCTCATTAATAATCCGAGATATTTTTCAAAAATTAAAATTTTCACGAGCCGCAATTAAATAGATTTATGTATACTTATTAAATGTGTTTATGTAAATACGTTTAAAATAGGTATATGTATAATATCTATATAATTAAATTTATCTGCAAAATCCTTAATACTTTTTTTTAATTCTTGTAATATTTTTATGTTAAAAGTTTAATATAATTGTTCAACTTTAATTTCAAGCGAAACTCAATTCTTTTCAATATGTTTTTTGGAATAGTCAATTCTAATTTCTTGTTAAAAAAACTTTTTACAAATAGCGTGCATGAAATAGTCAAAATAAATTATCTTTACAAACACACACACATATGTATATATATATATATATATATATATATATATATATATATATATATATATATATAAAGTATATTTGCGAAAAATGAAACTGGTTTGAAAAGTACTTTCATAAGCCGCCATTATAACCAGGTCTCTTCATGCAAATAGTTTTGTTCACGAAAGACATAACAAAATTTAATATGACAAAAAAACCTGACTCCGAATGAGTTAACTCTGATGAACCTGAACAAGGTCGTAGTTCTTATAACCTACATTGCATATTAAAAAAAAACATCCGTTTCGTGTATGAGTGCTGCTAGTACGTCGTTAATATGCATTAAATATTCAAATATTAATTATTATGCATCATTTAATCCAAATATATGGTACAATTAATGTGAATAGCATTATAATATTTGATTTTGATTATTTTGTTGAAATGCGTAATTCTAATTTATTTTTATATTTACTAATACAATACAAATAAATATTATATCGATAATTTTGATATATCAATAAAATGGTTTAGATCAAGGGGTGAGCAACCTTTTTGGGTCAAAGGGCCAATTCAAATTTTAAATTTTTTTGGCGGGCCACACATACCATACTACCGTGATAAAAAAATAAAGTGAATATGTATATTTATATATATATATATATATATATATATATATATATATATATATATATATTCACATGACTGTGTATATATGTATATATATATATATATATATATATATATATATATATATATATATGTGTGTGTGTGTGTGTGTGTGTGAAACTGTGATTTTTATCGACTTATTCTACGACTTTGAAATTTTTGAATTACAAATAGAAAATTGCGAAACAAATTAAAACAATTAAAAATAAGGTGATTTAAATTATTTTAATACAGTAGAGATAAAAAGTAAAGATTCTCGAAGAAGTCGAAAAAGTCGATAAAATAAATTCAATTCTAAAAATGCTTGGCGGACCGAGTGTTACTCTCCCTTGGTTTAGATAGTTTATCTATTAATTTTAGAGTTGCTAAATAATTTTACTATAATGCAATGATTTCTTTAGATAAATCGTTTGTATGATGATTTATTTTATAATTAGACGAAAATATTGTTTTTTGAAAAGTCAAAACTGATTTTAAACAATTTGCGGCTGAAAAATTTATTTTTCTTGTTTTACACTCTAATATAATATTAAATTTTATGTGTATGCTTATTATATACAGTACAGTAATTAATTGTAAATTCTGTTACAAGAAATATAATAAAAATAATTTATTCTATGTAGTCAAAATAGTATATAGTTAATTTATTCTCTTATTTATTTTTATTTATTGACGTAGTATTTAAAGCACAAAAATGTTTTTATTGCATTTACGCTAACTGGATATCGCTAAATAATGTTAAAAATATTCATTTTTATATATTATTATTTAAGTTAATTTTACATGTCAAAATGTATTTTTCTAGCATTTTCTGAAAAATTAGTTATTTTATCAATTTACTAATCATAAAACTTTTTGTTTTAAAAAGCGATTTAAAATTTATTTATTATATATGTACATATAAAAAAATATTTTTTATTTTTAGAAATTATTTTGAAAATATTTTTCTTTTGATTTCTGGCAACCCTACGCTTATATGACTATTTCGAATAAAAACATTAAGTAATACGCACATTGATAATCGTCAACTTTTTTAATTGTGTAATAATTGTTATTACACAAACACACACACACACACACATTTCAGATACATTATAAGGCGTATATGCATACAATTGAGAGAAAAATATCAACTCGAGAGAATGTGAGCGAGGTCAGTTTAGCACGTTGTTGCCATTGCTAGTATTTATGTTCCCTTTTTTAACTGTTGTTGCCATTTTTAAAACCGGGCCCGTTGGTCGTTTAACCGATACGAGAACGGCCTTGTTTACAATCTCGCACAATTCTTCCTTTAAATCATCGATGACGTAACATAATCGTCGATATTAATTTATATAATGTACATATATATATATATATATATATATATATATATATATATATATATATATATATATATATATATATATATATAATATATAATAGATATATTTACACGTTTGTAACGACCGTCACGATTACGTCATAATTTATTTTTAATTAGAGCTTATCAATTCGCGACTGATTATTTGAGGGATGCATTCGTCATTTTAAGTTTTTTTACGATATGTTTAAAATATTACATATTTGTTATTTTTATATTCGATTATCGAATTTGTTATTTTATTCGAAAAAAAGACTGTCAATATATAAAACTTCTTTTCATTTTTTTTATTTCAGTAAAATTACCGGTATATTATCATTGATTGAAAAGGATTTTTTATTATCGAAATTGTTATGAAATAGTTTTTAATCATAATACGGTGATATTTAGTATATATCGATTAGATTTTAGTTTATAAGAAAGAATAATAACTTTTAGGATGACTTGTAAAATAAATAAGATACGACAGAAAAGTGAGATAAAAATTTATATCAAAGTTGAGTGCATGCTTAGTTATATTTCCTTTTTAAATAATTTCTTTGTGATTGTATCCATTTTTTTTACATCTACACAAATTATGAAAAGTTTGTATTAACCGTAATTCATAAACGAATATATTCTCTGAAACTATAAAGACTGTTTATATAACTTAATAAATAATATTCAAGTCAGATTAATATGTTTCTATTTCTGTTTAATGATTACCTATTATCGATAAATATCATATATCCTCGGATAAAAGGGAATAAATATATTAATTTTAATGTAAAAAAAATAAGAAAATTTTTTAAATAATTTCTCACAATTTTTGGCAGTTCGAAATATTCATATTTACTCAATTACTAATAAGAAGAATAATATAAAGAGCAACAGATTCTATTAAGATTAAAATTTGTCATTTTATTATTGTTTTGGAATTCTATTACATTCATCTATCATCTTAAGTAGATGAATATTTGTAGCATTTTATTTTTATGGTATTATTTGAGCTGTAAATAAATAATTTCAAATTAGTTTGTTATTTAAATATGGTAGGTAATTAAATTGTAAAAATTTATCAAAAAATTATATGGCGCCATATTTAAGAAGACTAATTCGCTTATCATTTGTATGTATATAATATTAAATGATTTATATAAAATATTGTACTAATTATCTCATAATTTGTTTTAAAATTACACATAAATATATAAAAAATGATAATTTCGTCTGTTTTAAATTATAATTTTAATTAATAGTTTAATAGTAATTATATTTCAATTGAATTTTTCATGCAAGTGGACACTACAAATAAATGCTTTTACAAAGCTTGATAAGAGCAACAAATTATTTTAATGATTTTGATGAATGTTATGTTATGAATCATATGTTACCATCATTCACAAGTGTAATTTAAAAAAATTAAAATTAATTAAAATATAGGAAAGAATATAATCGTAAATATTGACAGGTGGTGCCATCTGTTGATTCTATTAAAAATATATTTGATGAACATTGTTGTGTATTTATTATATAATTTTTATATATTTTACTACGTCGATTAATGCAATTATAAATATATTTATTTCATTAGTAAAAAATAAAATCAATTTCTTTTAAACTATTTTGAAGTTTGATTTATGTATTTATTGTTACAAAAATTAATGTATTTTTAATGAAAACGAGATATAAGTATTATTAATGAAATTTTATATTGTTTTTTAACTTTTAATAATATAAACGAAAGTGTGAAGTTTCTTGTTATAGCAAAAATAATATTAACCCGTAAAACATTGTATATTTTATTAAACAATAAACAAATACTATTACAAAAAAAAACACAAATTATAATTGATACTTAAATAATGTTGTTTTATCTTTTAGTTCTTTTTTAGTTTTTTAAGATTTGTAAAAATGTCTCGACATCATTTATTTAAACTTGAAATGTGCTTCATAACGCTTTTAAAGATTTCTTCCTTTTTAAATATATTATATATGATATATTCAGATTACGATCGTGTCAAAGTATGAAAATATGTTATTTTAGTAAGTCAATGAGTTTTTCCTTCTATTAATCATCACTGAAAATTCGTTTTATCTGAGATGTGGTCATAAAAATTATTAGTTTATGAGTCGTGGATGAAATCTGTTTTAGTATGAAACAATTTCTGGTCTGGTTTATTAAAATAACGTTATGAAATCATTTATTATACTTTGATTTTTTTTACAGATCACAGGTAAATAATACTTTTTTTCTTATTTTTAAACTTTCTCTGAAGCCTGGTTTAAATTATATAATATAACTAAATAATTTATACTCTTGTTAAAACACATTTGTAAATGATGTAAAAATAAATATAAGAAGGTAAAAAGATATTAAAATTTTGGAATGAAAATTAATACATTTTCTGTTTTGAACAATTTATTATACATTTACCATGACAACGACCTTTAGTAGAACACATAATACTGATTAATTTTCAATAAACAATGGATAGTTATGCAGTTTAGAAATGCTATCTAAAAATATAATATGTCAACAGTAGGCCATTTATTAACTTCATAACTATACTGTTCATTGATTTATATATTTATATTCTGTGTGTACTAATATGTATAATATGATGATTTATTTTTCTTGTATACTATAGATCACAGGTGAAACATAAAAACTATAATAAATTAAAATAAATCTATACACTAATTAGTAGTAACAGTCTTGCATAAATGGCACACTTATTTCCATCGTATTGTTATAGTAAAAATTTTATATATTATTGAATTCATGAGTATACATTAGTTTTGGAATGCTGATCCCTCAATAAAGTCATATGAAAAGAATAGAAGTAGTCTGAATAATTTGTACAAGGAATATATAATATGTGAGTAGCACCATGAAAAAAAATGTTTATTGAAAAGTTATTAAATTATAAAATATTATTAAAAATATAAATACTATATATTAAGACATATTGAATAGTATTGCAAAACTGTAATAAGTTAATAATTACATATTTTCTGATTCACAGCATTACTTTTCAATTTATTCTTATTTATATTTGGTATTAAAAATAATTTAATATGTCGTTCATTCTCTTTTCGTATTCTTTTTTCACAATTATTGCACATCTAATTCCTATTTGTTTCAGGTATTTGTTTTTTTAAGATTTTTTTACATCTAAATATAAAATGATGTTCTATATTACAGGTTTTTGGGTACAATGCTATTACCCGAAGTGATAATATAAATTTATACATAGTTCCAGTTGAAAATCAGTCAATAGGTCTATTAATTAATATTACAAGATTCAACTAGATAATGTGATTGTTTCTCAAGAACCTGTTGTGACATGTATTGATTTTTCACGATCCCTTTCAACTTCCATTGGATGCATTCTTTTACGATGTGAGAAACAATTTCCCGAACTTGCAAATGCTTTTGGACAATAAGGACATCGATATGGTCTTTCACCAGTGTGTTGATTTATATGAAACTGAAAATAATATGATAGTTATATTAATTTAAATGTGAGAGTGGGATCTCTTACATATTTTTTTTTGTATTTAATACAAAAATACATATATTGAATTAGTAATTTGTTCTTCGTATTATTAAATAAATAATATAATATGGTAACCCAAGTTTACCTTAAGATCTTGATTTCTTTTGAAGGTCTTTTTGCACAATGGACAATTATGTGGTCTAGCATCACTGTGAGTAACGCTATGAGCTCGCAATGTACTATTTGTTGGATATACTCTTCCACAAACTCTACACGTGTGTACTTCACTTCCGTGATATTCTTTATGACGAAATAAATTTGACTGCGTTTTAAAACTGCAAATAAAGGTATTTAAAAATGTTTGCAGTCTAAGAATTACGCATGCTAAAGAAAATAAATTTTTATTAATACAGAGGAAAAGGTGAGAGGATAGATGACGTTATGGTTGAATATGCTACCGCAAAAGACAAACAATAATGATTGTAATAACAATAAACTTACACTCTACCACAAATATCACAAATGTACTTCTCTTTATGTGATTCCATATGTACTTTCAGATTGGTTTTCCTTGATATTTCCTTGCGACATATTGGACATTTGAGTTTGGTGCCACATATTGAAAATTCCGTTTCCTGTTTATTTAAATGTAACCAAGAATGATTCTGAAGTGCAATACTGGAAAAGAAACTTCTTGGACAGTAAGTGCAAACGTAAGGTCTCACCCTATCAGCTGTTAAAAACTTTTTCGTCGATTTTATTGGTTTGAGATCCGGCATTACTTTTAAAGATTTATCTAATTGCGTTTTGTCAGTTATTTTAACTAGTTCTACAGTAAGTGATTGTGAACGATTTTCGATTCTGGTCAGAGTTGCACGATCCTCGTCTTCTAATTGTAAATTTACATCATTGATTTTGCTATCATTCGTTTGACTGTCATCTGTGTGTGAATCTAGGAACAGCATCGGATCAAGTTTTACTTCCATTTCCGTGACATCTGGTTCTTCTTCTTCTATTGTTGAATTATCGTCTTCAGAGTCATATTCCTTTGACTGAGTAAGTTCATTTAATACAATTGGCATAATAGAATTTTCATTCTGTTCTTTTATTTTTTCTTCTTCCTCTAGTTGTTTACTCAGTGTATATTGTGATTGATATGCCATTTCGGCAAATACCCTAATTGAATCTATTTGTGTGCAACAACTGATGCATACCATTTTTGGTAATTTGTCGTTGAGGGAAATCTGAAATTATTACATAAAAATGAAAATATACCATATTACTTTTACACTGATATTTTAATGATTAATTAATCATAAAAAAGTATGATCGCACAATACAAAATGGTTTTATTTTAATATAACAGTTAAATTATTTTCCTTGTGAAAAATAACGTATATAAAAAGAACTGTAAAAATAAATTAATGACGTTGACGTTATTTTATATAAATTAGATAATATGATTAACTTCTGTAATATGCAGTATAAAAAATGAAACAATAATAATCCCTGCTATTCCAAATATAGTGTTGTAATATCTAATTAAGGAAATATTTTTTTCCTTTATTGGTAAACGATTTCATCAATGAACATAACTTGAGCCGTTGTGGTTTTCTATTTATAAAAAAAAAATATTTTTATTAAAAAAGAATAATGAATTTTAAAAGAAATGATTGCTTTTAGTCGACATATTTATATAAATATTTAACTATAATATAAATTCTGTTAAATTTTAATGTATTCTTTACAATCAATATATTTTAATATATAACATATATTGATTGTAAAGAATAACAAATATTGAATATCAGAATTAATTCTTCTTCTTCTTTCATTGGAATAATTTATTTTTATTTTAATGTACAAATAAATATTTTATTTTAAAAATCTCAAATTTTTATTTTAATCAGTAAAAAAAGTTCAATTATAAATATTAATAAATTGATTGCTATCCAAATGTATGACAGTGCATAGAATATTTTATACAAGTGGCGATTCTAAAATTATGAGAGTTTTTACATTAAATTTTTAATTTTAATTAAGCAAAAATGGATTAGAAAGTCTATTATATATTCTAATTTATGCAGAGGCAATACTTATAATTGCTTTTTAGCTCTATATTGATTTTATTGATATAAAACGTTTCCAACGGACATTTCAGAAAAATAGTTTATAAATTTTATTAAACCACATCTAAATTTAATTTTATGATGTGCATTTAATCATTACATATTTTAAATTGGTTTAAAAAATAAATAATATATTTTGGTAAAAATAATTACATTTTATTTTTTAAAAGAACAATATATTTTAAATATTATTCTGTTTTGTATATAGTTTTAACTTTTTTTTTCTTTTATATATAATAAATGTATAAAGTAATGTAGAAAAATTTCAGTTTTTAATATATATATATATATATATATATATATATATATATATATATATATATATATATATATATATATATATAAATATATATGTGTGTATGTAATTTTAAAATAATTTTAACCTGTTTCTAAATACATGTAATTTTTCACAGATTTACAATGTCTATCATAGATATGAATTTACACGTGTTATATTTATTATAATAAAAAATACATTTAAAATCAACGTTTTTTATGTGAAAAATGTATGAAAATTTAGAAAATATATTTTTTATTTTGTAGTTTATTATTTATCAATATGTTTATTAAAATAATTAATTTATATTTTAGAAATGATAATTTTTAATGATAAAAGTATGAGAAAAGATTTATTTAATTATTCATCATGAGACATGTTATTGAATAGAATTTTGTAAACAGTATGAAACGAGATTTCAGGTTATGACATGTTACACATTAGAAGGGCTGAATATGAAAAAGACGCATGCGAGCAAAATAATGGTGGAATATACGAGGAATAGTACCTCGATATGGAGATATTTGCTGATGCTGTCCCTGAGCATCATGTGATGTCCCCTTGCTCCGAAGATCATAACGCCAGCGTCTAGGGCGGCGGCGCATAGTCTACATTTTCGACCACCAAGAATACCGGACATTTCAACCCTGATAGAAACAAATCACAGAATATCCTGAGAGAAGCAACACGGAGACGAGTTACGCACCACGCGCCACGCACATTATTTTAACGATCTTTTTTAGTTGAGGGCCGCGCGCGCGCTAAACGACCCATTCTCGACCGCTCGCAGCCCTCGCCCCCTTAAACTCACCCCCTTTAATCCTCGTAAATAAACTCTCTTAGTGTTCCATTGCGAATATTTCGCTCCCAACCACCCTAAGATCCACCCCGCAATTTGTTTTCAACGTGGACGCGATTTGCAATCTTGTATAAGTGTATAGAAATTTAAATTAAAATAAAACATGAATGAATAATTTTGTTTGAAAGATAATTTAATGCCATTTTTACTTGAATATGATTTTCGGTATATGCCTATTTTTACGAAAGTTTAATTTTCGATCATTTTTGTAACAATTGATACTGTATATCAATGATAACGCGGCAAATATTGTCTTTCAAAGTCTCAACTGTTTAAGGTTTATCGGCATAGTTCAAAACTTTGTATAATTATAGAAAAAATAGTTTAGCAGTATTAAATCACATGATCTTGAAGAACAATTTCCGGGTCCATTTTCACCGACAACTTTGTTTTGAACCAATTCGCTAAATATACGACGATCTTGGTGGTGATGTGACTTCAATTTTTGCACGAGTTGCATTTTGTAAGCCCTTAAACCCAAAGTGTATGGACATTGCTCCAATTGTCGATTACCATACCGAATGGACTCATTTGGGTTTTCCTCAACACTAAGCTTCGTAACATCAATAGATTCTTCGATTTGCAATGTATGACTTCTCTGACGATAAAATTTACGATCTACGATTTTCATAAAAAAATTGCAGTTTGTAAGTATTTTTCGGGTCTTAGCACGTACATAATGTAATGGCATATCAAATTAATTGCGAAACAACTAACGGCTGCCAAAATAGTGTACATATCAAAAAAATGATATTAACAAAGTTTTATAACTTTATAAAAAATATCTTATATATAATCACAACTAGTATCATTATACAATCAATGCAGAATATTTTCATTCAAATATTTAAATATTTGTTTGAGAATGCAATAATTGTAACGTCATATTATTATATTTTTTGTAGCTTTCAGATATATTATTTCGAATTATATATTTTACAAAACAAAATAAAATTTTAATTTTAAATATTTTTTCTTTCTGACTTAATTGTAAATTGCCTAATATGAATCTAACTGGAAATATAATAATTAATTAGAAAACTGAAAGTGTACTAATTCATAATAGTATTTTACACCTTTCTTAAATGCAGAAGTACTGATTTTATATAGCGAGTCAGAAAGTACTTCTAAAAGTTGAGGTGGGCTGTAAAAAATTAAATGCTTTATTTAATTTATATATTTTCAAAAATATTTCTAAGAAGACTAAGAAGTAGATATAAAGCTTTCTTTAATTTTTTAAGGATATTAAAACATTATTTTTTATTTTATTTTACTCTGTATTATATATAATTTAATTGCGCAATTATATACTACTGTGATCAAAAATTAAGGAGAAATTGTCATTTAAAACTCCCGGGCATTAGGAAGGCAGGTAAATTGTATTTTTCCCTAGGTTGGTAGGATTGTCTATAATATTTGCCAAGCGTTTGTTTGTTAAAAAGTTTAATTATCTTCAACTTACACGTGTTTTTACAACTCTTGATTTCTTCATTATGATAATGCACCATGACATATTGTATTAGTTCTTCGCGACTTTTTTGCCAAAAACTCGACTCATATCGTTCCGCAACCACCGTATTCTCTTGATTTGGCTCCGTGCGACTTCTGGCTATTCAGCAAACTCAAAAGACCAACGCGGGGACGCCGTTTTGACACGATTGAGGAGATAAAAATCGAGTCGAAGAATGTCTTGAAGGCTATACCGGAAAACGATTTCCGATTGTTTTGAGGACTGGAAAAAGCGTTGTCAAAAGTGCATTTTATCGGACGGGGATTACTTTGAAGGGGATGAAATTAATTTGGAAGTATAAATAAAGAATTTTCATTTTATAAATAAATTCACCTTATTTTTTGATTACAGTGTTATGTATTTATATTTTCCTTTTGAATTCTCCACAATTAGTTATATTTTTACTATAGGTTTATGATAAAAATCCATAGATTTTATTACAATATTACGAATATTAAAAAGTTCTCGAAAAATTAATTATAAAACAGATTTTTTTTACTATAAATATGTGAGTATTTAGAATGTTTGAAAGAGGATGGGGGCAGTATTTTATAAAATTGCATTTATAGAAGATATTCTTTGCTATTGTGATTTTTTTTGGAAATTTTAAAAATGTTTTTTTTTGAGGCAGCATTAACAAATTTTTTAAGTAAAAATTTATCAAGTAAAAAAATATGGTTTTGCATTTTTGATACTATGCTTCCAGCATATTATATTATATGTGCAATCTTTACTTTTTTAAAATATTAGTATATTTAGTATATCAAACCATTACATTTTTTCTAATCAATGAAAAAATACACATGAATAAATAATGTTTGGAATTTGAAGAATAATAGATTCTAAGACTTTGTATACTTTTGTACATTGTCCAGACAAGTGATTCTCGAAGGGATATTTCGGGGAGGAAGGGGAGAAGAGAGCAAGTCGGGATGAGGGAGAGGAGGAGCAGGTGGAGGAGGGGAGGGGGAGCGAAACGAGTTAAGTTAAAGAAGAAGCGTCGCGTCCCGCCGCGTTCGCACGGTTTCTATAAATGAATGAAAAGAGGGAGGCGGGAGGGGAGTCGCTATTGTTTGCGTCGGCGGTCGACGTCTTCAAGAGGGACGCAATTATACGAGCGTTCGTAAGCGAGAGCGAGACGCAAACGTCGCGGGGTACTTCTCAATCGTTTATCGCAAAATTTCATTTTTGTTTAATGAATGTCATTATTATTATTATTATTTTTCTGACAATTTTTATTTATGTTGGATACATAAAATGTGGATTTTATTGATAATAAAGTAAGTAATAAAAAAATAAGTAGGTAGAGTTAAAGATTATTAAAAATCTATTAAAGCATTGGACGGAAATGAAATTTGATAATTTGTTGTATAAATATTTAAATTTTAACATCAAATAGAAGATTTAAAGCAGGGAATCGATCGTCAGAGTCGATAGATTTAGTCGTCGCCTGAATTTTTTTGAACTTTTATCGAAGGGAGATGTAAAACGTTTATAACGGTTAGTTCAGTTTTAAAAAGGCGTCGACGTCGTAAAATGTTGAGAGGCTGCGGTTCAAAGGAGCGGCGTTCCGCTGCGCACTTCGCGTCTCGGCGGCGGTCAGTCGCGAACGGGGGTGGAGGTGCGGGGGGCGTCGGCGGTCGGGTGGTGTCAGTGCGTCGGTCGCGTCGGCGAGGCGAGGTCGCGTCGGCGGTCGCGGTGCGTGTTGCGTTGTGCGCGCGTCGTGGTTACCTCGGCGGTCGCGATGTCGCAGTCGGGCTCGCAGTCCGTGGCGTCGGGGGCGCAGCAGCGGCGCGTCGACGAGGGCAGTAATCTGGTGCTGCGCGTCGACCAGGACTCCGACTCGGACCTGCAGGCGCTGTTCGACAGCGTGCTCAAGCCGGACTCGAAGCGGCCGCTGCAGGTGCCCTTCCGGATGCGACAGCTGCCCAAGTCCTTCTTCATGCCGCCGGCGACCGGCTCCAAGTCGCCGTCGGCGTCGCACTCGCGCGAGAACTCCGCCGACTCCGCGTTCGGCTCCGGAGCCGCCGCCTCCTCCGGCTCCGGTTCCGGCGTCTCCGCCCCTTCGGTCGGCGTGTCGCACTCGAGGGCTCATTCCTCTCCGGCCTCGCTGCAGCAGACGTACGCCGCTCCCGGTCCGCAGCCTCAGCAGCAGCCGCCGCCGCAGCCTCACCACAAACACGTCAAGCAGAGGTCCTACGACGTCGGCTCCGCTCTGCACGACGACTCCCTCGGACCTCTGCCTCCCGGCTGGGAGCAGGCTCGCACTCCCGAGGGACAGATCTATTACCTCAAGTAAGAGAGATTTCGATTCGACACAAAATCGAGTCGTTCGTCGTTAAGATGAAAAACTATTATGCGGTTTTCGTTCGATCGCCGAAATTGAGGCGACGCCGAATTCGTTATCTCGTATTTTTAAGACGCGTCATTATCGTCGCGATGAATAATCGAACGCGAGATAAACTCTAGATAATAGAATATTTTGTCACGTGTCAGTTTAACTCTTAAAGAAAGACGGCGCCGGCTTAATTCTGATCTTTTCTATAACCGGATCGATTTCCGTTTTTTCTATGAAAAAAATGATCAATATTTGAAAACGGAAAAGTCATTCGATTTGAACTATTCTATTGTAGAACTGGTTTTTGAACTATTGTGGATAGATTGTTTAGAAAGTATAATGCGAATTTGAATATACTTATAATATACTGCTAAAATTTATAATACTCGTACTACATATTTTAATAATTCAGTTATAAATCCGTGTAAACTGTAAAAATAATCGAAACTAACTATAATATAACAAAATATTAATATATTAATTCCGTTCCCGGTAAAAGTTATCGTCGTCGTTGTCGATGCGGACACGGCAATTGTCGGGTAAAAGTTGGGCCACTTGTTGCTGATGCTGCACCTGTTGCGCGCTGGGTGTTCCCCTCCCCCAATTACATAACCGTAAACATAAACATATCGCGATCACAGCATTTTCGACTCCAAACTTCAGATTCTCAAAATCCACAGCCTTTTTTTTTTGGACTACATATTTTAGTTGGATTTTTAGCATAAGAAGTATATAAAATATCTGAAAATTTATTAAGAATTGGTTGTATTATATACTTAAACATGTTATTGAAGTGAACGGTAATTTTGTGATATCCAGATTTTATTTTGATATTCATCTACTATCGTTTCGATGTTTTGCAATCGTCTATCGCTTACCGGTTTTAATGAATCCGAACTTGTCTATTATAATTTTTTTTTAATATTTGCTCTTCACTTTTTTATCGATGTTTACGTTCGTTAACTATTCGACAATGTATTGTCATATATATAAATATATATTATACATTTATTTTTTTACAATGTGTACAAATCGTTGTGCCCCAAGTGGTTGTAGCGCCGGTTTGCTTTTATAGATAATCGACTTACGCGAGTTTTATTTACGTACCGAAATTATTTTTACCTTAACGCTTTGTTTGCGCAATAATTGACTGACAATCACTTCCGAATCTATATATACCATATATATATATATATATATATATATATATATATATATATATATTTATATGGAAACGTTGAACGAATACTACAAACTGACTTATTCTTGTACCGTGGGGCAACGCCTTCAAGTTTAATAAATGAAAGCGTTCAATTATCACGAATATGTATCGCGAATTATCGTAATTATGTCATATAAGGTTCCGACTCATTAGAGTCGGTGTATGGATATTTTTATATAATATTTAAATATAACAATACAATAAGAATATACTGACGTAATTTTCAAATATACATTTTGAGTCCATTTAAAGTTGGTGGTTGATATGAAAATAATTAAAAATATATTAACTGTGAACGAATGTAGACAGTGAAATAGAGCTGTCTCCGCCGTATGTAACATTAAATGATGTCACACTTGTGGTGCTAAATGTAATTTTCGGAACACGCCCATAATTAAAAATCAAGACTTTTAGAGATGTCCAATCATTTTACCGAGTGGACCAAATTGCAATATTTACATTGGAGTTGGTTTAGAAATCAGTTTTTTTCCAGTATATTTTAAGGATTTTATGTTTTTCTATTCTATTATTGTATACTTTTCAGATTAAATTTATTAGTGAAATGAAGGAATAATAACGTGTAATGATTTAGTAATTCATATTTATAAATGTTTTTAATTATTCTCATTATAACATTTCAGTAAATTTAAATTAAATCAAGATACCTGTTTTATATCAATATACTTCATAAAATGTGAAATATAATTCTACGATCCGTAACTTGGGTTTAAACTATTGTTTTGAAAATTGAAGAAAAATTAAAAAAAATCGCACATATTTTCTTTTTGATTTAAGTTTTTATGTCGAAACTGTTACATCAGTAGAAACAAAATCAAAATGCATTCTTGTTTCATTGATAATCAATCAAGTCCGTTACCACGAATGCAGTTTAAAATGCACGTCCATTGTTGCGTACATACAGTATATACGTATTGTTCTAATGCGGGTTTGGCAACGTCGCTTGCTGAACTCCATTACTGTTTTACCTGTTGTGGTTTCTGTTATTATTGCTGATGATGCTAAGATTGTTCTTTATATTGTTGTCAATATCTGCACTGATTTTATTAGTGTAATACGATGTCTCAACCGTGAGTAAATCGTCATTGTAACTTGAGAAATTTTAAAATTAATTCATGTTAATTATAATAATCGATTAATATTTATATCGGAATAAAAAGTATATAAAGAAGTTTATGTTACACACGAGTTGATTCTTTATGCAACTTTTATTGTTATGATTAATATCAATTTTGCAGATTTAGCAGGATTTTTACTTTATGATTGTTATGATTAGTTGACATTTGATTCCATTGTATGCTTTTTTTACCATGTTCGATGTAATGTCAGTAAAAAATATCATTTAACCATACATATATTAAAAATGTTTTATATCGACTAGGTCTCTCACGCTTTCGAGTTATGTGAAAATACAAACAACGTTATAATAAATAAACATAAGGATGGTTGGCGCGTTTTCGGTACAAGTGCCTTATCTAACCGAATGTAACATACGTGGGAAGATGGCACTAAAATGCAAGCTACGTGATTCACATGACCCACGAGAAGAGTAAAGAATAATATATATATATATATATATATATATATATATATATATATATATATATATATATATATATATATATATATAACTAGGGACATATTTTTTTATCAAGACGTATCGAATTAAATATTTGCGTCGACACGAATTGAATATATAGCAAATAAGTGGGACGTTAGACAATAAGTTTGTACGGTATTGTGTCCCACGCTTTTTTTCAATTTTTTTCGGTGGTAATTTCGCTTGATTTATTCTTTGTTTTTATAGTTTTACATTGTGCTAGTACGTCGACCTTTAAAATGACAAAATGTCCTTTTACACGGTGCGCAATCGGCTATCTGAAAGTCGGTAATGGCTCAGCGTATAGTTCAAGGAATCGTTACCGCGTGTACACGAACCTTGCTTGTATTATTATTATTAATATTATTATATTTTTCTGTCTTAACCGATCCAAATTAAAATTTTCATTTTTGAAAATCTTGAATATGAAATAAAAATTGCTTTCGATGCGATCGTGTGTCAAGTGTCGAATGGACCTCTGTCTTGTCCATGAATAAAATAGACAAGCCTGAGAGAGGTCACCAACTGGCGGTGACCGGCCATGACGCAACGTGTCGCACAATTCCGGTTACCTCTACTAGCTCTTGTGGCTTTTAAAAAGACGACTCCGTGTCTATATAAACATTCGTACGTTTTATTCAGTGAGAGAATATCTTTTTTAATCTTTCAGCAGATGCTGCGTATCGAACGACGGTTCACTATTTTGATTTCGAGATCGCCTTGACCATTCCGCTCAGTTTGAGGAAAGGCGACTGAAACGTTATGTCGTAGAATATATATTTTTTTCCACGAAATATTACTGCTATATTATTATCATTGTAATAATTTATCATTTTGATTGATGCGAAAGCGGAGTAGTCATCAGAAATAATTTGTGTGTAGTTTTAAAATAATATGTAAAGATGTGACAATTTGACATTGATTTTAATAATTTATAGAATATTTTAATAATTTTTAATTGCATTTCTAATGTATTTTATATAAAACCAGTGAATTAATCATGCAATATGTCGTTAAATATACTTAATTTATGTGGTATAATATCATAAATAGTGATAATATTCATATTTATAACTTAATTATTGTAATCAATAATATTATTTTAGAAAAGATTGCTCATTAAAATAAAATCGACTAATAGCGATATTACATTGTCAACAATTTTTAGATTTATTTACAAAAAAGTAAAAATAGTAGATAAAAAAGACAAATCGATGTCAATATGAAATGTATATTTAGTGGAATAATATCTTAAATTTCTCTAATAGTGATCGATGATTTCTTTAATTCATTTTACATCAAATAGGTTGAAAGATATCTCAAAAAGTTTGAAATATTAGTTGGTATTATAGATTTTTAATATCAAGCTTACTTTAAAAGTATCTTTATTATAATATATTCATTTGAAAGTGTTTATATAAGGATTTAGATTGTTTGAATTTCTTTCGTGTGTTAAATAGAATTGTAAATAAAGTAAAATTTCATTTTTTTCAAACGGCCTTCTGAAGGTCAATATTACGCCCCCCGAATAACTAATAGATTTCTGTATTAGTACAGGATCGTTTTTTTGTAATTTTTGTAAAAAAAAAACAAGATTGTTGTACTTTGAGTTTGTTTTTTATCACTATAGAAATATATCCGTGCCTTGGACACTGTTTGTCAGTATCGACGGACAAAATAACATTTGTTCAGTTTGTAACCGATGAAAAAGATCAACGTTTATATCTTATGTTTATAATCTGTCTTCTATTCTTGTGAACTTAGAACAAAAAAAAAATACGTAAACATTTGTAATTTTGATTTCGAGATGGAGGTCGTCAAACTTTGAAGGTGCGTCGTCTATTTAGAGGGAAAAAGAAATACAATCTCAAGATCGACAACTTTTTAGTTTATTTTTTGCATTAGTAAATTTTTCCTATGTTTATTCCATTAGTATATTTTTGCTTATTGAATTTGTGCAATCTAATACGGATATCATTTTATAATAATTGATTATTTGTTATAAAAATATAATTATTTGTTTTCTAAATTATTTATAAGATTATTTATTAAGATATAAAGATTCATAAAAACGACTTTGTTTTTATTTTAAAATTATGTAATAGTGGAGCGTGTGGATGCGATTTCGATAAGGAATCTAAAATTCAATAGATTTTTATCAATGATCGTCGAATAACCGACCCGTTCCTATTTTGTCGTCTTTATAAATACAGGATATTGTAGTCGAATTTGTCGCGCGTCTATGTAATTTCCGGGAAAGTGTCGAGCTATTCTAAATTGTGCCTTTCTATATGGAATTGCATTAATGCGATTGTAACTGTTGATTGTTTCTATTTGATATATATATATATATATATATATATATATATATATATATATATATATATATATATATATATATATATATATTGAAATATAAAAATTTAATGTCGAGTATAATGTGATGTTTCGGGTGCATTCTCGGGTTGCGCAACGTTCTAATATGGCTCGTTCGACGACGCCGTCTCGGACAAGGAGCTGGAACAACTTTATATATTCGAAGCGATCGTGTTGGGTATCTCTAAAAAGGAAAAAGCGAGTGTGTCGATGCGATGGGCATGGCATGGCATTTTATGGCATGGTGTATGGTATGGTATGGTATGGTGGTAGAGCGTCGGCGCCGCGGTATTTTGATTGGGAGAGGAGCGTCGGCGCCGCGGCGCCACAAATAAGCGACGACGAGCGCCGGAAACAAGGTCGCCGGCCTACATTCTATTTTGCGAGCGGGACGAGAGGGACTTCTACTCAATATATATAATACGGGACGCGGATATCTGCACACGCTCATTCAGCATTAGTTTGACTCTTGTCCTTCCTTCCTAATTTTTGATTCGGACAGCCTTCGTCTGATTAGCTCTAATAAATCAACTTCTATATATGCTTATTGTCTTTCTTTGACAGCCTATGAATGAAAAGGATCACTAAAGATATTTTTCCGTTCTGTTGTTCTGACAAAGTGCTTTTATGGTTTATGGAAAGTTAGATAATAGTAATTTAGAAAAAATCACAACGATGTTTTTTTTTTTTTGCTTTAGTTAAACAAAATCGTTTTTATACATTTCAAGAAGAATAACTTTGACTTGATTGAAAGTTTCAATAGTGCCCTTTTTCCAAGATTCTTTACAATTTTAAAAAGAAGAAAATCTTATCTTTCTTTATTTTAGTTTTATTATATTTCACATTATTTTATCTACACTTATGATAAGCGTTTGTCAAAGATGTATTGCAACATTTATGAATGAAATAAATATGATGTTTTAGGAAAATACGCTTTTGATTTATAATGCAATGCAATTGATTTTTTATAAACAGTTTACAAAATATAAATAACGTGTCGTATTCAACATTTTCGTCCTTCCTAATTTCAGCCTACAGGTCTCTTTCGTCAAAAAACTCCTACAATCAATTGAGTTAAAAGGTATTCTTACGAAATATAATATAATAAATGAAAATGATTAAAAGATATCGTCACGTTTATTCATATCTGGTAGGGAATGGTGAATGAATTCGGGTAATAAAATTGAGCATTTTTTGTATTTATTGTAATATAAAAATTAATACTGATGTTTTTTAAGTTTATCTGTGATTTATTTTTATAAATTTTATTGTAAAATGTTAATATGGAAACTATGATTCTTTAGTCTAATTATATAATAATAATTCGTTTATATATTTTTTATACATTATATACCGTTTGCTATTATATAAGAAGTGAATATTTTAATTTTTTTTCAATTATTTTCTAATTTTATATATCACAGTCATAATATTTATCAAGAAAATAAAACGGGATCATATGGCGCTAATGCCATTTTTTCCCTATTTTTGCGGTTTTCCTTCTTATTATTTTTCGCTGTTTTAGTAGTTTTATAACGTTTAACATAATTCAATTGATTCTATTTTGTAACCAATATGTAAATAGAATTTTTGTTTGTTCACGATTCTTTCTCAGTTCTTCTTCTATATCTATATTTGTATTAAAATGTTGGATAGACAGACAGACGGACGGACGGTTTTGAACGCCTTCGTCGAAGCGGTCGTTTTCTTCGGATATGTAGAGAGACATTTAATTTCAGAGTCCCGATTTTTCTTTCTATTTTGTATTTTTGTGTTGTTTTTAGGCACATTTATCGTTTGCTTTTCGATCCATACTCCTTCGGTGTAGTCAGGGTGTGTGTATGTGCTGGATGGATGCCAAAGCTGATGCGACGTGTGGCATCTTCGTGTCTTCTTCTTATCCACTCCCGTCTGGACTGAAGAAGACGCTCCGCCTTTTGTCAAACTTTATTTATTTCGACGATGTGTTTACTTTTATATATACGCTCCCTTTTACTTTGAACGAGGACTCGGCCACTTCCGACGTTATAATGCAGTGTAAATAAATGCAGACATTTCTTTTCGAGAGAGTCGTATTTTGATATGAAATCGCTATTTAATATATTCCATATCTATTTTTGTTGAAGTGTTTTGAGTATTTTGTTGATATCGTAGAATTTTGTTGATATTTTATGAAGTATTATTATCATTGATGATTTATAATATTACTCACTTGTTTTTAAACACAAGATAATAAGTACGACGATTTTAAAGTTAAGTTTGAACAAACTTAAATTTTTTAACAATATCTATAAACATAATGTTACATTATATTTATAACAAACTCGCTCTTGATTTATTAGATGTTATTTTATCATTTAATAGAATCGTATTGCTAGTTTTACCTTCACTTTTTTATTTAAATTTTTGCTAAATAATTTTATATATTCCATTTCAAACCGGAATATTTATACATTTTATAAATTATCAAATACAAGTTGTATCATAAGAACTCCTTATAATTTCAATGATGAGATAAATTAGTATATATGTAAATTGCGTGCAGTTTGCACTCGACTAATGAGACTATTAAAATATCATAATTAAATTAACACACACACACACACACACACACATATATATATATATATATATATATATATATATCGATTGTGTCGATTTCATCATATTTATATTAAAAAAATATATACCTATATATAACCGTGTAATTAAGTACACGTTACTTGTTGTCTCAGGTGCTCATTGTTTCAATAACGTTTCGCGCGTTTTATTTACAATTATCAATCGTTGGATGAATCATGCGAATTCGTTTCTAATTATTTATTATTTATCGAAACAGAAATTTATGACGGATTAGTAAATTTATCCTGAACGAAAATTACATCGATAGTATCATATTGATGATAGTCGAATGAAGTTTGCGGTTCAAATTCGACGATCACCTGCCGCGCTTCGATTGTAGATAGTTTCTTAACGGGGCCGCAAGGCCGGTTAGTTTTTCTCACGCAAAGCACAAATGTCAAACGAACGGTGACTTTTCCGCTTCCTCAATTATATATCTCTCTTGTTTATGAGGTAAATCCTCGTTTTATTCGCGTGAAACCGTGTGCATATATGGCTATTGCAGTTTAATATAATGGGATCTGGTGTAATTTGGATGTAACAACTCCTGTTACTTTATATATGTGATATTATCAAGGTAAAATGATGAGATACTGTTTTTTTACATCTATTACACATTAGTTGTATTTTGTAAAATTTCAAATTGTTATAAAATATGAGAAAATTTAAATTGATTAGTATATAATGTATAGCTTTTTTGTATGAGTATATCTTGAAAATTTTATATATATTATGCTTAATTCTCCAATAAAGAATTAAATAAATTAGTGTATATATAAGTTAACTGGGTCGTATCAGTTTACAGGTTTTAACATTTTAATGTTATTATTATATTTTTATCATTAAAGATTGTTTTGTGATTTTAATGATGTTTAATTACGCCAAGAGTCATGAGTTAATTATTTAACATTTAGTTAATTATATAATAATTGATATTGGAACACCTGCAATAAGGTAATGGTAATGAATTTGTTTATTAAATCTGATTCTGGGTTTAAAAGTACACACGATCGTTTACATAGATATATTAGTTTTTCATTCGAATATACTTTAAAATGTTAATAAAGTATGTTATGTATGTGTGTGTAATCTTTCTAAAGAAATAAATTAATATTTGATTTTCAAAAATACAGTATAACACGAAAATCTTGTGTCGTATCATAATTTGGGATTTCCTTTTTCTTATTTTTCCAAAACAATAAAGATAACGACGTGTCTTTGTCATCAATTATATTAATGTACTTATTTATATCTTTTATTAATAATCACTTTACACATTGAGTGCCGATTAAAAAAATCCGACGATTACAAGATTTGACAGTACGTTGCCACATCACAATAGAGATGACTTCGCGCTTTCTTTCTTTGTAAATGTTTTTATTTTTTTATCTATTCTATAGATGTTTTGCGTCGTTATCAACGTTCGAATTGTGATAGCACATTGAACTTTTTCTATACATATATATCATAATTTATTTCATGTTTTTTTTGTTTATGTGCGTTTTTTTATTTTTCGTTGATTATTATCGATAATTTTCAAAAAAAAAATCGACGTGACGAAAAGTAGGTTTTGTATGAAATCCATCAGCACACGTTTACATCGTCCCCTGAATATAATAAATGTAATATATGTAAATTTTACCGTAATGTACGTGTTTTTATATTTATATTTATATATATACAAGCGATGACCAAATTCGTGGATGCTTTTTTTGGAAACGTTTATTCATCAGTCGAAATTCTCGATCGTTTTATCGACATATTGCGCATTTCCGTTCTTGCCAATTATTGTGACATGTTAGAAACTTGGAAATCTTTATAATCCGTTGTGGGTTTTGATCGATGTCGCTTTTCTAAGATCTCACTGTTATTTTCTTCGCATTAATTATTTTTATATTTACTTGTTATCTATATTAATGGGATTCCCTTTTAATTTTTACTCTTTTCTGAGAATATGACATATATACTATCTTTACACATATTTATGTATAAAGATAGAAGTTTAGAGCTATGAAGAATGATCCGAGCTATTGTATTTTTATTAAGATTAAATTTTTTTGACAACGATTTCTAATATTCAAAATATTAGAAATAATCATTACTAAGTTTTTTTTTTATATAAGGCATTTAGTTATATATAAAAGTTAAATCAAAATCATAGATTCGAGAATATTCGCACAGTTTATTTTGAATTACACACAACATGCGTGCAATTGGTTGTTATTTTGTATATAACCAGTTTAGATATTTCATCATATCATGTACTGTTACGAAAGTTTTACTATGCGATCGAACACCCTTTATTATTAGAACGAATATCATATTTAATCTATAAATATGTTGCAGCCAATTTAACCATCGAATTTTAATGTTTATCACACATCCTTATACCGCATGCATGAAAGTCTTGTCAGTAATTAAGACTGTTCTCCCATTCTCCATCAAATGAGATGCAATCGAGAGCGTTACGCACAAACAAACAAACACACGGCCGTCGATTTAATACGTATATTGAAGTTTAGTGGCGTGTTTTTATCGTTTTATTTATATCGTTCGAATGTGTGCACAACGCATTTAAAGCATATATTGCGCAATTTGTTTATGGAAGTAAACGGAGGTGAATAGTCGCGTTCGAATGAGAACATCGATGCAGCCATGCGAGCTCTCGGAGGCCATACTTTTTATTTTTCTAAAAACATCGCTTCTCAAAGTATATAATATACACTTTAAGTGCTTAGGATTATGGAAATTTTGTTTATATTGCGATCAATAGTTATAATATAAGGATTTTAATTAAAATTTTAAATCTTTTTGCAATGAATTAATTGGTATTAAATATATTACGAAGATGTTGTATTCATATTTAATTTATGAACGATATTCATATTTCAATATAAATATCGAATTAGCAGAAGTTAAAATGTGAAATTTTAAGTGTTTCACGATTTCAAAAATAAACCAATTTTCCCACTTATATAGTATTATTAATGAGACTTGTAGAAGTGAATCATATTAATTATATTGTGAAAAATAAATATTTATTTTGAAAAGTTTTCGAATCGTCCATATGACGTATATTATATCCTTTTTCTCTCATTTTAAAATAGTATCCAAATATGGAAACGCTTTTAATTGTTCATAATTGTATATAGTAATTACAATCTGATTTGTTTTGTAAGGAATTAGAAAGGGATTGTCGAATGAATTACATTGAATAGTTTATAAAAGTTTATGAGCGATCGCTATAAAACTTCGACAATTAAAGTTTTTATTTATTCATTAATTCAATTTTACTAATAAACTATATATGGTACTTAAAATAAAATATTGTATCTTTAGAACGCATAAAAAAAAAATGATCTCATTGTTTTGCTATAGGTGAGCTCGTGCACAGGAAGCGTTCCGTCCTTGCGCATGCGCACGCGCACCGGACGCGCTTGCACAGTATACCGTCGTTTTTGTCATTCACAAAAAAAGCGCACATTACAATAATAAATAATAATAAACGCGTATATATATATATATATATATATATATATATATATATATATATATATATATATATATATATATATATAGCGTAATTGGAGTTTATTTCAATTTAGGACGTGTCCGTTTCCGATTTGCGTACGCTTTTTACACCTGTGTATAATATTATATTATCCTTTACGGTACGCGCTTCCACATTCATTGCGACAATGAACGACAGCGTATTTCAGCTCTGGAAAAACGTCAATTTTCATTCAGTTTTTTTTTGTTTCGAATTGGTACAGTTTATCAATTTATATTTTGCAATGACTTCTTTTAATACATATACAGAGTTTGAAACTGTGAAAAAAATAAACTGAAACAACGAATAAACAAAAATTAATATGGTTTTACGGTATTTTTTTTTTCAATAATACCGAATTTATGAATTAAATCGATGGTAAGTGACGTAGGTGAGGGATGTAGAAATGTCGAACAATTTTTAATTCGAAAATAAAATCATGACGTCAGTATTACAATGTTAAGAAATGGATATTCGCAAGTAATTGAATATACAGTAACTAATTTTCTAATTTTAATAATAGTTCTCAAAATTTCACTGTTTCCGGAATCGCTTACCACAAATCAAAATTCATTGAATAAATAATTATAAATTTGTAATTTTTGTTAATTAGCAGAAAATGAATTGCTGCATTTATACTATATTTTTCCTGAAGCATATAAAACGAAATTAATCATTTTACTGAAGGTTATCTATAAATTCACTGCGTAAACACAAAATCACGCATCGATCAAGAGAATAGCGTGTTTTTATATCATTAAAATTTAACAACCACAGTTTATATATATATATATATATATATATATATATATATATATATATATATATAATAAAAACATTAAACTGATTCATCATGCGTTTTAGTGATTCTAAAATAGTACAAACAAAGTAGAAAAAAATCAAAAGTGTAATAAGTTTTCACTTCAGAGGTTCTATTTTTTTTTCGTACATTTAAACTCAACGTTAATTAATTTTATTTACCGATTATTTAACAACGTTTTTTTTCTGTCTAAATTAAAATTCTTATTTATATATTCGACTACAGGCTGATTTAAATTTAATTCCTTTTTGATTTTGGATTTTTATTTCACCAAATAATATAAACATCACGTTTGTTAATTAAGGAATATATTTGAAGATTGAGTTAAATATCAACTATTAAATATCATAAAAGAAAACCATATTTAATTACAACACTTTAAAACGCAATATTGTAATGTATAAACTATTTATTATCATAAAGTAAAACTGCTAATTTATATACTACTGTCATTATAACTGTTATTTGCGTTTCATAGTTTTTCCAACGTATACTCGTATATGTATGTATGTATATATATAAAATATCAATTAGCAGTGTTTATTTAGTTCTATGACAACTCGATGCGTTTTCTAACTGCCTCAAGATTTCTCTTGTTGTATGTACTTCTTCTGCGAAACAGAACTTCACTTCGTCGTCTTTTATACATCTTCTTGTCTAATATCGCGTGTCAATTCTTCGGTGATTTGTTACACCGGTGTGCGCATAATTTTCGCATGATTTCCTCACCTCGAAAAAAAATCGATCAAATCGTCGTCGTATATACGAAAATGTGAAATTTTTCCGTGAAAATTTGCATTTTTCCCCTTGACGTAAAGCGATCGAGTCGCCTTTTTCGCGTCGCACCGTCGGGCAGACGCTTCGCTCTGATTGCAGACGGTCGTTGCTCGCCGAGAAAAAGGCCGTTAATAATCGAAATACATATTTACACATATGTTTGTGTATGAATATGTTATACAGTGGGACACCGTTTCTTGACAATTTCTATATTTGCATATAATATTGGATATTTAACCGTGACGGTTGTGCGTTAACAAAAATGATTATATTGAAATTAAAAAAATATATACTATTTATTTACAATATTATATTTTTTTCTCCGCTATTAATTGTTAGTTTTAGCAGTGCTATGTAAGATTTTTCCTAAAATCAAACAAACAGATATTTCTTTGTTTATATATAAGTAATAGTAATATAAAACAGAAGGAAATCACAATATAAAATATAAATAGTATTAACGTGTTCTGTTTTTTTCCAATTCTTTATAAAGAAACCCCGATATCGATTGTGGAAACCTAACAAGGATAATCATATTCTTGAATTTCATTTATTTTAAAATGTTGCTAATTATATATATTTTTTTGCAAACAAAAGAGAAATCCTTCCGAGAATTTATAAATTAAATAAACGTAAAAAAGTATATCATTAGCACGAAGTTTATATGGGTTATAAAATCGTTAATAATTACATTATAGTCTTCATCCATTAAATTTTACTTGTTTTTGTATTAAACTTATTGTATTTTATATTATTAAAGTAAGATACGGAAGGAAAGATTTGATTTCAATAAAAGATATTGTTTTTTTTAACTCTTGTTGTTTTTATTATTACAATTTCGTTTTATAGAGTTCGACGATTCATTGACGCACTTAAAGGGCAAAATGGGTTAAATGGTTTTCTGATCGAGCGATCAAAAATTGGTCATCTCCCCCATAGGCCAATCATTCTCAATTACCGATAAAACTCGTGTCTCTAAAATGAATGACAATCCATTGATTTAGAACTTTTTCTGAGGGTATTATGGAGACTTATCGCTCGTCGTTTGATATCTGATGATTCTTATTATTGTTAATACTATCTGATTATTCTAAAAAATAAATATCTACATTATTATCTTAAATAAAATATAATCAATGATTTTAATTATGATAACTAATGATTTATTTTTCTTTGTTTTAGGTGAGTTTTAAATTCAATATACCCACTATGCTGTTTATGTAAGTTACTTCATAAAAAAATAAAATTATGTCCTTGTCTATTGATTGCTTATAAAAATATATTTTGTTATGATTTTTGTTGTTTGTTTATAATCGATAGACTAAAATGTGTATGTTTTTAGATAATATTATTTGACTTACATAATATTTGAAACGTATGAGTACGAATTTCGTTTGGGATTAGTCATTCACAACGTTTGTTATCTTTCATTCGGATAGTGACAATTCATAAATATTATTGAAAAAAAAAACAAACAACAATTTAACGTAAAAATCTTGTTTTTTATTCTGTCGTTGGAGAATAGTTGAAATATGCAATTTATATGTAAATAATTTCCACACTTTATGCAGCCTGTGTAAAAATGCGCACTTTGCTGTTTGTTTACTAAAAAAATATGATATCATTTTTTTTTTTAATAATAGACGCTCTGTTTACTTATCTGATTATTTTTGTGAATTTGTCAAATTTTGCCCAGTCGCCTCTTATTCAGATGAAGAATGTTTTTTGCTGTAAAAAATATATCATGGAAATGAGAAAATTTTCGTTATTTTTATTGAAAATTATTAATTTTTTTCTTGGATTGTATTTCTAGTATTATATAGTTATGTATCTAAATTTGACCAATTTTTCTAAAAAAAAAATGTTTATATTAAAAAATGTCACCCACACTGAAAATTAATATAATATATATATATATATATATATATATATATATATATATATATATATTACATTACGTATTGATTTAAATATAATTATTTATGGGTTAAATAGATTTAGAAAGCTGATATTTTCTAATTTCATGAATGAATCATATATCAATGAGTACGTTTAAATAGAAATGAAAGCAAAAGAACATTGATTGATAAATATTAATACGTTAAAGACGTTAATTTAAATTAAAGATTTCACTGGTGGATTTTAATGATTATATATTATAAATAAATTCATATATAGGATAAATTTTAAGAATTGAATTGTAAAGGTTCAAATAGTAGTTGTATATGAATCGATTGCGAGATCGTTGCCCAGTTTCATAACATTCGAAACGTTCATTCGCTTTAGTTCGAAAGCGAAGAGAGACACCGATGAACGTTGGACGATCGATCCATATATCGATCGATGCTTTTCGATGCCAATTAGCGTGTCAACGAATTGATCCACCATTGGTTTTCGATTGATGAATCGTAAATATTGTATATATATTTTATATATATATATATATATATATATATATATATATATATATATATTGTGAGAATCATCTGATGATTCAGATGGCCGTTCCTCTCTCTAACTTTTCTATACGCGTTTGGCATCGATCTCCGGCTCTTTGATATTTCCGATAAGCTAGTAGGCGCCGCTCACTGTTTGTTCCCAGAACACGACGATTTCGTCACAAAAACACATTTCACATTCATTCACAACCGGCTAAAACGTTTTTATTCTATTTTATATATCTCTCGTTTTGTTTGAGCTGACTGACACACAGTGCCCGCGCTGTGCCCCCGCGTGAATAATGATACAATATTACTTGGAAAAATGAACGATCGATGATTTTTGTGCTGACTGTGCCCCGCTATAAATACATAAAGTATTATTATTGTTGTTTATGAACGACGGTCGCCTTTTTAATGGTTTCACGTTTTGTATGACTAAGCTTCCTCGTGTTGTGTTGTGTGTGGAAAAACGATTCAACATGGAATAGTGTCGTGTGGATATTTCTTCGTATTTTTACTACGTTTATAGTATAGGAATCTTCGAATGTTCCATGTTGTTTTTTTTTTTTTTTTTTTGAGTACTCATGGTGCGGTCCAAAATGGTTGAAATGCTTTTTATATTTTGTAATGTGTCATATTCTGGCGATCGAACGCTACGAATATATTTAGATAAACTAATGTCTCTAGATTGGAGTTTAATCGAGAGCCTTTTCGTTTTTAACTATATTTAAATGATTATATAAATATCAGTACGATTTACTTGGCCGAATAAATCTAAATTAAATTTAATATCAATTTTGTGACCTATATGAAATCAATCAATATTTATCTTTAGTTTGATGAACGAATTCGGTTTTACGCAGTTAGCTTAGAAGTATTTGTGAAATTTTTAAATATTTTTAAAAATAGGATATGAATTAGGTTATTTGCACTAATTGACAATATAAGTTTATTAAATATCGACGATATCATTATTATTTTAGTAAATAAATTTAAATTTTGTTAATCTTTGGAATACTTCAAATAAAAATATTGAAGTTAGTGTTCTTATTTATTTAAAATTAATAAGTTATGTTTAGATTTTGTTTGCTTTTATTATTGTTTTGTATATTTAACTTACAAATTGTTGTACATATATACTTCTTGATATACGAATTTTATCCATACCCTGTTTTTACAGATATGAATATATTATAATTTTAAGATATGAATTGTGAGATTTCTAAATAATGTTATTGGTCATAATGTTTATCAATATATTGTAGTTGTTTTATCTTAGATATATAATCGAATCGAAGATAAAATTATGTTTCTATATTATAATTTTATTTGTTTAACATTTTTTTTTCAATATTAAAGGCAATTTATTTTTCGAAAAAGAAAAAAATATTATAAATGTTAATTTACTTTATTATAGAATAATTTCAAAATTTAAAAAAAGTTTCCCTATGATTTTGAATAATTTCATTGTATGTGAATTTTAAAAACTGTTTAATGTCCCTTTCGTGTAAACTGTATATTTTATCGATGCTAAAGAATGTAACGTTATATATATATATATATATATATATATATATATATATATATATATATATATATATATATATATATATATATATATATATATATTATATGGTGTATTATGGGGTTGATTTTGTCATGGGTTTTTCCATTTTATATGAATCGTATCGATTACATATTTCTCGGAGAAAAAGCTTTTTATATATATTATACACGTGCGAGATACTAAGAGAGGAACGTTATCTCGTTTTATTTTTATGTGAAAGCTTTGATTCTATAATTATTTTAGCTATTAAGAAATCTGTAAACGTATTTGCGGCATTTTATTTTTGAATTGAATATTCGGAGATATTCACTGTTATGATTATAGACGTCATTTGGACGCAATTATTCCTTGCATATATTGAATGGTACTAGTGTTTATTAACTTTTCCGCTTTTAGAATGCTTATATCAATTTATTTTTGGTAGTCTGTAGAATCACGTGAATCTTTTTATAATTATCAAAGGCATTTTACGCTTTGTGTCTATTTGCGTTACATGAAAAGGCTAATGTTTTCCGGCGTCTGGAGCGCCAGTTCTGCAGATGTTCTTCTCATTCAGCACAAGTAAAATAGATATGGCGTCATTATGATGTGTTTTGTATCATCGATATGTGGCGAACTGTTTTTGAACTTTGAATTAAGAGGAAAAAAACAGAAGGCACGTGATTTCGGAAGTTTGTGTCCAAGATTTTTTTTTTCTCTTTTCCAACGATAACAGATAGTTATTAATATATATTTAAATATATATACATTTTCATATTTTGTATTTTAAATGTACGTACCTTTGATAGGACGTACTAAGTGTTGGAATGCAGCGTAGAACATATCTACTTTTGTTTATTAGGTTTTATTTTTCTGAATAGTCTTTTTTAACCTTTTTACTATTACGGACGTTCGATCGATTATCTAGTAAATCCTTACACGTTCCCTCAGAAGAATTTCAAATGTATTTTCTATATAAGGATTGAGATTATAATTTAATATTGATGGTTCAAAATTGTTTTCTTTTGTGGCTTTTAAATATTTTTAAAATATAATGGTCTGATTTATATCCTAGAGAAATATTTGATTATATTCATTTTTGTATAATATCGTATAAAAGAAATTGTTGTTACGTTTGAGTGAAATTTTATAAAATGGTAGATTGAGTCGTGTATTTTTTTTTTTGCCTTTTTCCACCACACAAGATCAGCAACTACAGCAACAATGCGAAAGAAAGAGTATCGAACCGAAATTCGGTCTCCGTTGAAATTTTTACCGTTTCGGTAATTTGAACACGTTGCATGTGCCTCGCGTCCGTCGTTTATATGTAAAAATAATAAATCGAGATTTCCTTTCTTCGCCCGATAATGGGGTAATCAATTATATACGCGTTCGGGCCACACTCGTTCTCATGCTAAAAAGAGAGATGATTCGAAGAGATATAAATGATTGCTTTTGTTGAACCGGGTCGAAGGTTTGTGTGTGCGTGGCTTTTGGTTCTAGCCGACGACTCTACCCCGGGGCCTTTTGTGTGCCTTATTTGACCTTGGACCAGGATCTTTATGCTTGTTTTCCCAGAGCTGTCATGTCATCGTCATGCTGCTTATTTTTTCTTTTTATTTTCTCTATTATATTATTTGTTTTATTTCTATTATAATTTATGTCGAGACACCTTTCTCTAATACCAATTAACCTATTGTAATCAATCTCAGATGTATTTAATTTAGCATTATTTATATAATTCTATTTTATCATTTTAATACTTCTTAAATTATTTCGTTATCTTTTGAAATGAAGTAAATAATATATTTACACTGAGTTGCTTTATCTATATGCACACTGTCTACTTTATTGATTTAAGAATTAAAACCATTTCCAATGAATAATATATAGTTCATTAGCGTATTCATTTTGTGTTGTTTTAAAATCACGTTGAAAGTTGATTCTTACAACATTTTACAATCGTTGATTTTGCAGCCTCTTACCAGTTCCTATAATCAGTAAATCTTAATTGTCTTATACTATTACCATGTCAATATTATCGCTTTTTATGCTAGACTTGTTTTTTATTTCATAATTTTCATATGTCGTAAGTGCCTATATTTACTCTCCCACTTTTCAATATACGTATTCTATTTCTAAACGTACAATAGTTATCATGTTCCAATGTTATGTTGTCGGTGTAATTTCGTACACGTATCATTTGATAGGTCAGATAAAATACTTATATTGAAATATTTCTTCGGTCTTTTTATTCTTTCGCATTTAGCGAATTTATAAAGATGAGCACTCCCGGAGGGCCGTAACCAGTTATTAATTTCAAAATTACAGCCGGGGGCTGCTCTCACAGGGGTGATAAATTACGGTCGTTATGTGTTTAGACGACGTGGTCGAGCATTAAAAGACTACCTGCCGCACAAATGCGATATATGAAAGGGATCCTTCCAAGAATTGTCTACCTGTGAAAGGTTCGAATTCACCTGTGCTGTGTATTACCTTGTGCCGCAGCTTCACGGAGGCTGTACCGTGCACCTTAGTTTCACAAACTTTGCTCAATATTCTTTTCTTCTTTTGTAATAAAGTGCCAATTGTTTGATATTGCTTTCTAATCTCATGGATATCATTGTATTGTAGTATAAGTTCCTTAGGTAATACATTTTTGTATTTGTTTAGTTCATATCATTTCCATGAACATTAATGTTAATTATATTTTAAATTCTTCTATATCTATATCAAATCAGTGGCGCTGAAGTCTTTTGTTAGATTAGTCTTTTTATCGAAGTTACATATTTTTAATTTTCTTTTTCGTTAGATTGTTTCTAAATTAACAGCATCCATTCTTCGGATGCTCATTTTTATATATTTTAAATTATTTTTAAAATGAAAAAATATAGTGTTGTTTATGGTTTTAGAAACATTGATCTTCACCATAAATATATTACATATATTTGGATTATTTATATAAAAAAATAGAAATAGGATTTTTGATCTTACAAAATATACAATGATGTATTTTTATGATGAAGAGATCAGATAAAGATTAACATATTTTGCATTAATCTTCAATATGTGTTGGTTAAATTTTGAAACAAACTATTTCACACTCTTTTAGTTGAATTAGCTATGTTAATAATCCATATCTAATACGCATAAAAGAGATATTAAAATGCAATTTTATGCTTAAAACATTACGAACATAGGTAATTTAAAACGAGTTTATTTAATTTTTATTCATGTGACGACTTCAGCATATTCCGTTTCTCACGGACTCAAACAGAATAAAATGTTTAAAATATTTGTTAACTGTTTATGAACTTGATTGTTTTATAAACGTTTTTTCTTCTTTAACTTTTTTTTTAAATCGTTCTTATATATTTTTTTCGTCTTTTGTTATGCTTTGCTTCTTTTTATGACTGTATAGTGAATTAGTAAATATTTTATGCTGTGTGGTGACGCAAGCGATATACTGTTTTTGTCGCAATGATCTTAAACTATAATATATATATATATATATATATATATATATATATATATATATATATATATATATATATATATATATATATATAAGCGTATAGCAATTGTAATTTCGATAACACAAAATTTAACGAACGGTATTTTAGTGAATGTGCAAGATCAGAATTTTTTAAATTATTGATAACTTTCTTTTAATATGTGATATGGTGTAAGTAATGCATTATTATTATTTTTATTATTATTGATAAAACTATAATAGATAAAAATTGATAAATCGATTTATATTTTTTATTGTTTGAGATTGTTAAATTGACAAACATTTTAATCAAATACATTTTTTATTATATAAATATACTTTAAAATTAAAATATTTATTGATGTATATTTTTAAAATTCATACAATCTAGTGGGAATTTGAGGCTTGTAAAAGTTTAAATTGTTATTTAAAAAATATTGAACGAAAGGTTCTTAACCTTTTTCAGAGAAAATTCACAAAAAAAACTTATTTTGCATACGATATTGTTGAGAGTTCAACGATTTTGAAAATTTTGAATATACTAAAGATATTATGAATTAGCAAATTATATCTGACATTTGTTCTATTATATTTTATAATCATTTAGATAATAATATTATTAATGAATATAATAAATAATTGTGCATTAAGCCGGATGAATATTTCAAGATCATGAATAAATATATATTTGTAATAATAGAATGAAGCTAGTAATGATAAACTTATAATACTATTTTATTTTAAAATAAATATTATTAAAATCGTATTTATTTAATGTAAAATGTACGTCGAGTACTTTGTTATTAAGGAAATATATGTTTTTTTATTAGTAGACCCGTGTACGAAGTAGTACATCGATTTATTTTCAATAGTATAATAGGATTCTTGTTGGTTTATTGCTTATCCAATCAGATTTTCTTGATGCGTTAGCTTTTTATGTAACAGGATTATATATAAATTTTATTTATATAAGAATATATTTTAAAATTTTATTTCTTTTTTTTAGAATTTAAAATATTTTATTATGTAATATTTTTATTTATCGATAATGGAAATCGATAAAAAAGTATTGAAAATTTGACTTAATTGATCAGCAATAACATCTAGCACGTAATCAACTTTATAGTACTCGTCTATAATTTTTTTTTTTTATAAATTATTTTTATTCAAATTGTCAGTTTATTTGCATATTTATATTCGTTTTAATAGCGTTTTTTTCACCATATTATGCGGTTTAATTTAAATTTTTCGTTTTATGTGAAAATAAAGTATCGAACGTTATTTTTACTCGCATTTAAAGTGAACTTCTTTTACTTTTACTTTTTTTCTTCATTTTTTTCATACGTGTTTAATATTATTTTAGTTTGCAAAATAATCGACATTATATATGCGCTTAAATTAGGTTTAATATATATTTTTTTAGAACACGTATCGACTTTCGTACATAATTCATTTCGTAATTTCCCACTTTGGTTAATTGCTGATCGTCGAGCGTGAAGTCATAAAATATGAATTAGTATTATGTTTTTTTATTCTTTTAGATATCTTATCGAAATCGTTTTGGGATAAGACTATGCGAATTATTCAGTCGGTTAATTTGATAAAATGTCGATATGATTTAAAAATTGGAACGATCGTGTGAATTTACTGTTGTTATTTGGAGCGGCTATTAAATTTTGATGGTTGAATCGAGTATGAATTTTAATATATAATGAAAGTAATATATTTTTGCTATCCAATGGTAGCTTAAACGATTAAATACTTTATTGTTTTATCAGATCAAATAACTTAAATTCTTGACATATTTTTATTTATATATTAAAATAATGAAGAGTAGGTGTTTAGAAATTTTAAATAGGTATACAATTTCAAAGGTTTCAAGTATTGCTGATTTATTTATTTATGGTATATCTGTGTCTTAGAATTTTTATATCATAGTTAACTTCAACGAGTAAATGTGTGATTAGTGATAAAATGATGTCGCCATAAACTGTCGTAACTCTGATGATAACTTAAGATAAATCGCTGATATCTGCTCTGTATGCTGTATAATCGTTTCAATTTTAGAAATTATGCTTTGTTCTCGAATTTTCTAACGTGATAAAAACATTTTTACCTGGAAAAAGCATTTGCGATAACAGAAATGCTGACAGTAATGTAATAAATCAAGTTAATGCACGTCTTCTGAATAACTCGGTGGAAAATACGTATACATACATATTTTTTTTGTTTTCAGTTGGCAAATTTTATTATTGCGCTTGCATGATATGTTAACGTTACGTTTATATGAAAATATGTAAGGTTTTGTTTGAGGTTGTTATTTTTAATATTAACATTTATCTTATTAACAATGTCTCTTAGTTAAATAAAAGTAAATATGTATTTACCGAGCTTTTTGTTCGCGAGTCTTAAAAAATGATAGACAAAATCAGAATAATTTATATTCCATTAAATGAAATTAAAAAAAAACTTCCAAGCATTTGGACATTCATGGTATAAAAATGCTTATAATCTGTTTTACATAGTTTGAAAATTCCAGCTTTAATTTGAACGCTTCTTATATGTATATATGCTATTTTTGATGACTATTCTAACCAGATATATAGTAGTCTTTTAGTATTTAAAAATAAAATGATTTAAAGACTTTTAAATACTGTTTCGTTTTTGTGATACAATGGTTTTTCAGCTCGTCTTGAATTTTACATTTTTTTCATAGTACACTTCTTAATATGGCATTTTTGAATACAAAGGGTTAATATTATTAAGAAATATGTAACATTTTCAGTTTCTTTATTTCAACGTTTTAAATATGAAATCTTTCAACTTTTTTCAATTTGTTTTCTTTTATAATCTCTACAGAATTCAATTAGTAAATATTGTAACTGTCAATTACCTTTTGGAGTTTAATATAAGAGTTTCTAGATCTTTCATCCAGGTCCGGATTTAACTGAAATCAACATAAATCGAATTTGGCGGTTGTCTTTTTATAATTCTATTGTTCTGTGTCGCCGATTGCATTTCTCGATCACGATCGCCGTTCATCTTATAAACTATTCAAGGAAACTAACCATATTATCATATATAAGTATATGCGTACGTATCGAAATGCGACTCGATTAGCATTTATTCGTTTTATTCTCCTTTGGCTTCGGTTAGAGAGCCGGTTATACATTTTTAATTGCGTAATTATCACAACACGTTTTGTTCCTTGTTTCTGACGGCCGACCGGTTGAAATTACGATATTTGTCATTAACGAACGGCACCCAACGATTTTCACGTTGAGAATTCTAATTTTTCGATTCGATCGCTTATCGTCGGGAAACCGAACTGGCTTGTATTATTTAACAGCTCGCGAACGCTCTTTTTTTCATTTCTTCCCCTCTCCCCAACTTTGTTTTTGATATGGCTTTTTATGCGTTTTCTGACTGTTACATAATTGAAAGTGTTACATGTCGGTTGCGCTTTGTTTATTTTGTACATTGTGTGCTCTCTCGGTACACGTGTACTCGAATATTGTCCACGTATTTATTTATTCGTTTATGGCGACGGTGAGAGGTTATGCGAGTGGGAGCGGCGACCGGTCACCCTGCAAGGCCGGTGTGCAAGGATGCCGACACTGGTATCAAACCGTGCCATCTCGGCTCCCATATCTAGTTTTGTTGTGTTGTTGCTTTTGATATTGTTATTGCTATTGCTGTTGGTGTCGACGTTGGTCGTTGTCACAGTGGCCGTTACCGCTGTTGCCAGGCGTACGCAGTCGGGAAATTGGCCGACAACCGACCAAATTCGTCGACTTCGCCGTCAAAACCCGTCCGATGTGCACAGTCCGTCTTTATACCGGTTCTTCTTCGTGGGTCATTCAACCATTTCGTCGTCTCGAAAAAAATCCAATATCTTCGTTATCGACGGGTGAAAATAATAAAGAGGTGAAAGGGTGGCGATGGCCGATATGTGCCCTCAGTTCGCGCGATCGAACTTCGAGCTCTCGACCTGTCGATCTCGCTCGCTCACATCCTATGGGTCCGCTCGGCAAATCGAGCTATATAATAGTATAAATACGGGCAGAAGTGTGCTCGTTCGTTCTTCTTTCTTCTTGCCTGTCTTTTTTTTATTATTTACCTCTTCTCTCCTTTGCTTCTCGGTGCATAGTTATCGAGGAAAAGTTGAATTGGCATGTGTTGTAACGGCTTCGTCGTGTGCGTGTGGCAAGCGAAGCCACGTTGGCCAACATAGCTCGAGGGAGCGTCACGCTGATGATCGCAACCACTGCCGGACTCTTGTTTCGACGGACTCTTGACACTTCTTTGCCACTTTCATTATTTATATCCTCATACATGCATCGTATAAGACGAAATCCTCCATTATGATAATTATAAATCGATATTTTCATCTATTCTACATACGGTTGAGAATATATTGACCTATGTCAATCTGTAGCGTAATACTTTTGTATTTTAATTGAATTGTTAGATCCATATATACCTTCTCTTTTATTCATCAAGGTTGCTTTTAATAAATGGTGTGTGATTTTTAAACACGTCAATTTACTCGATTTCACAGCGGATGTAATTTCAGTTTTCGCTTCTTGGAAAATTTAGCGATTCGTAATATGTTCTGAATTTATTAAACCAATCTTAATCAGTTAACTTTTATATATTAAATTCAAATATTAAGAAGACAAAGAAGACGTCGAAAATTATGGATTTCACATGTTTAAAAAATTTAAACATGTTGAATCGAATTTAAAAGTGTTAAACCATTTAAATTTTAGAGAATTAATATAAAAAAGTTTTTTTTATTTTATTCAGTATATGATTCATGTCGATCAAAATAGTAAATGAAACAATTTAAACAGAGAAAATTTCTGCAATACACCCGAGTTTATAACGACTAGAGGAAATTTTACCTCAAATAGAAACTTTGATATTATTATTTTTAATTTAATTTGGTATATTCGACGATATTTAAAATCTTAATAGCAAAGCCCTTAAGGTCTCAATTTCATCATGTTCTGGACGAGCCGAGATTTTGGACGCGATTCACAGTGAAAATTGACCTTCCTGTCGATATTTTGTTTAGTATATGCGGTATATTCAACATCCACGCAAATTCGGAACGTCCATTCTATTTGCGTACGTTTTTGTTCACGTGTATAATATTTATGATCGCGATGTGTGTCTTGTAGCTATGTGTTTCCACAAACATCGGTTTCCTGTTGGACCTCACACCACCGATCGGGGTTCGATTTCTACGTGTGGGCCCACCGTCGACTTTTCTCATCTCGCTCATACTCTACTTTTTTAAGTCTGCGTTTGTTTTTACAGTGTTTCACTTCTTATCTTTTTTATTATTTTATTTTATTTTTATTTATTTATTTTCTTTACCGGTTCGTTTTTAATGCCTTTTCATTTGTCAAGTGTATTTTTGGAAATTGTGCGAACGATTTTATTTTTTGACCGTGATCCAATCAAATTTATCGATAAATTGTCGACCGAAAGCAAAATAGAACGAAACGGATCTAGTTTTGAGTAAAATGGAATCCGTCATTTTAAATTATTGCTTGTTGATTATTGCTAGACCGTTAATAGGGATCAAAGGGTAATTTTCATTTTATTTCCGTATATTATATTATAATATTGCGCTAAATTATTTATAATATATTAATAAGTAGTACATATTAAAAATATTGTGTTTTAAACTCACTTTGCAATATATTACAATGTTAATTTATATTTTACTTATGTAAGATAAATGAAATGATATATTTTATTAATCGTTCATTTTTAATCGATTATATAATAATATAATATAATTGTATTGCAAATAGATCCATGTATAAATTTGTTTATTAGTCAATTTATGAAATTAAATATCAAATGTTATTGAATTTATCTGTAATACTAATTTATTTTTCATTAATTTATGACTTTCAACCTTTCCGCATCTTTTATGTTATCAATTACAACTAATATAATTAGTAATCCGCGATATCTTCTAATATAAGTGTTTTGCTTTTCATATCTAATTCAATATTACATTTAAGATTAACGAAATAAATTTAGTATCACTTATAATAATTACACGTTTTAATCATGTGATGTTTTATAGATGAAATTGCGAGTTATATTTTTTCAATTATATTTCTTTAAGAATTTTATTAATATGATTATTATTTATTTGTTATCAAAAACGGAAACGGTTTACGTTAATCGTACGTCATTATGGCACTATTTTTTTCGATATGAATTTCACGGTAACTTTGACGGACGTCACGAAATAAATAATTAATTAATCAATTAATTACCAGAAGTAATGCAATTGAGTTATTAATGTGATGTTTCTCTTTGATAGGTTGAATTTTATCACTTTATAATTAGCGTACTAATTAATGTCTCAATTTTCTTATGCAAGGAGATTAAAAATTAATAAATAATAGATACTTATTTATGATTATATATAATATATTATAACAATAAATAGATCATTCACCTATACATTTATTTTTACATTTTCTGGATTTTTTAATTTCTTAATATTTTGTAATTTTATTCAATGAAATCCCGTAATTGCAACAAACCGCATTTGTGTGCTTTTGATTGTTTTTTTTAAATTTCTATATTTTTTTTATATTTTGTGTTTTTTTTTAGTTAAGCGTTACCCCTTATTTCATTTTCATTTAAACCACAGATTCTGACGTCTTTTTAATGTATTCAGTGAATTATTTGTTTTCACATGATTTATGTCAATTATCGAATTTCAACGTTATTTAAAACTAACTTTATGCAGAGCTGAAATATCTACATAAAGAATCGAAATCATTTTATTATTGTGTTTTTTATACGTGGGTATTCGTTATAATTTTATTTCTAAATAATAGAAAAAGAGATCATGTTTTTACTACGTAAAAATATCATTTGAAAAAAAAGATTAAGAATCACTTTATAGTAATATAGTCGATAATTTGGTTCGAGAGTATTTCGTTGAGATGTGAAGAAGAGTTGTCTGCGTCGTTTTCTTGTATACAGTGGTTAGTATTGGCGGTGTCGTTGTCGTCGTCGTCGTATCTAAATTTAGTTGTATCTCTCATTATTGTATAAATAGGGCGGGCGCTGCGCCCCCGCGACTCTTTATTTAGCGGGCCGGTTATTCATCATCCAACTCCCGGCTATGTAGTCTGTGCGATATGGCAACACTTATGCGAACTCGACCGCCAATTAAATTTTGCTCTTGCTTCGAAGAAAACGTCACCAGACGAGACCAGACCCAGTGGTTCGTTCGTCTCTTTAACGACGGACGCGACGCCAACACAAATAACCCCAACTCTATTTCTGTATATACTTTTTTTCACTATAAACTTAAAATGTGTTCGAACGGTGATCCTGAAATCGACGACCCTCGTCCTCGGCGACACTTCTGGCTTCAGATCTCACGTCCCATAGCCAAATAGTAGCGATAATTATCATCGTTCTACTTGATCGAAAATGTGTTACGATGCGACCATTCGATTCAATGAGTTTGTTGTTGTCGTCGATGTTTCAGCGTTGCTTTGAAAATTTATGTTCAGGTCAACAAACTTCTGAATATCTTGCATTCAATTTCGTTTCGCTTACGTGATTTAAAAATTAAAATGGCGGTAAGGAACCACAATATATGTGTACATATATTGTGATTTCAATATACGGATAAATTTATTTTATATATTATTATGTAATCGAGTTTGATTTTATTGTACATAATAAACAATATTTAATACTGAAAGCATGATTTTTGTTAAAATAATGTTGCGACATTCGCTTCAAGGTACGACGACGATTTTCAATTCGTCTGTAACATGAAACATTTATTATTATGAATACGTTTTTTTTTTGGCGAAACGTCTTGGAACGATTGCGTTGTTTATGTTTGTATTTTTTTTCTTTCATTATCGTTTATAAAAACTGCGGTGTGGCGCCTATTGTGATTTCGCGAAATTTGGCACGAGAAATTATAATAGAGTAACGAAATCAGTCATTAGGATTACGATGAAAGAAATGTTTGTTTTGCACGTTTTGCGCCACGATATGTCGCCGTTTATATATATATTTTAATATCATCGCTTCTATATTATAAAACACAGCCGAAAATCTTGTTTAATTGGCAGATTATTGGACGAAGTGCCAAGGTTTTTAATCACCTGACATGGCGAAGGATTTTTAATTTATAGTATATAGATGCTCGGATTACCATGAATGTTTTAACCGGGATGCTTATATTCAAATTATGACTGTGAAGTGTTAGGCTATCTTTGGTATAAAGCCCAATAAAATAATACTTGTATATGAATTGCTTGCTTTTATATTACATAAATAATTAAAAATTATTAATATATTGGTATAAACAGCAATCTAAAATCATCCCAGAGATTCAATCGCAGCAGTTATGATTATTGATGGATAGAAGTATATATTTATATATTTAAAATTGTTTTTAAAAGAATAGATTCTACGTCCAAAGATATATTTTTGTAGTTGTAATATGAGAACGAAACCAGAGAACTCATATCAATTACAAGAGATGGTTATAGATACGAGCAATCGGAAATCTTACAAATAAAAAGGGCTAAATATGTTTTATATGACGGATTAGTTTCTTACTATTAATATGAGTAAACGGATTTTGTAAAAAAAAAGTATCTCCTTGGACGATTATTTATTGGAGAATTGCTCTAGAAAGTAAGGAAACCTAATATAAATAAAAAAACAACAAATCAATTGTTAAAAAGTCCAAGGTTTAATTTGTTTCGGTTATAGGATTTGAACTCTCAGTGCATAGTGTGATAATTAAATATTTTATCACAATATTATGTTATTCGTTAAATCTCGTTAGTCTATTTATCGAAATTGTGTGGATTAGCTTGTTATTCAATTTTCCGGGATCAAAGTCGAAAGTTTATTGCGTGGTTTTTTAGTTACACTGACCATAACGTTACTGTAATTTACGAAATATTATTAAAACTTTTTTTTTGTTTCAAATGTAGTAAAATTTCGTTGTGTAAGTTTTCATGATTTCTTTTTTCAAGCCTAAAGTATTGCAGAAATTTAGATTTTCAACTTTTTATTTCGAAGTTATATTACAGTTTGTTATCTATTCGCTTATGTAATTCGATATCAAGTTTTAAGTTCATATCTTTATAATATGATTTACATTTTTAATTATTTCATCAAAGAAGCTTCTGTTTAACTAGTGTTTATTGTGATTTTCTGTCAAATTCACTTTTTTTTTTTTTTTTTTTTTTGTGAAATCGAACGCTTGAGGAGGTATAGTTTATCAATTCAAAATGAGCGACCATGTGTTCGCACCCACGTTGCATAAAATATGTGTTTCTTAGGTAATGTTAGATGATCGTTCTCACAATGGCTTTTCCCACGATCGCAGACGGTTAAATTTAACCGACTCGAATGTCTCATCAATTAAGGTTTTATAAGGTCTAATTACGGTTCGTCGTGAGACATTCTTATTATTCCGTTCAGGGAAATGTGCTCGTATGTTGTATGTTGTACGTTATTTTAATATTATTTATGACCTATTCTCGATCGAACGAAAGGTTACAAGTGCTCGTTTTCAAATATATATAAACGTGGATGATGACTGATGCAACATTGTGTTGTTTCTCAATCGGTTTCTTTGGAATTTAAGGATTCCGAGAACGGTTATTTTGTGGAAATCTCTTTATGGCGTATGCGTTTTATTAATATCTTTATTATTATTTTTTCAAGTTATTTGTCAAAGTACTAAAATGATATAATACACCGTTAAAATGAACAATATTTATTAAAACTTTACATGATTGAAAACATAAATCGTTTTCTTTTTATTGATAATTGTTTAAAATTTATAACATTTGTCATTGAAAAATGTATAACAATATCATCTTAAAATTTCCTTCTTCATCAGGGCGTTATACCCTATGTTGGATTACATTATTTCTTTGAATACTACATTACAACCACAATAGTGGGTGGTGAAATTGCGGCTTTTTCTAACACATATTTGGTGTGATAAGTCATATTATTGTAAATTTTATTTAAGTTATTTTACTAATTCGTTTCATTACTTTGGTATTTGAAAACTGTCAATTTTTAACATCGACTGTGGTTACTTCTGAGTAAATTTTTAATTATATCATAATTTCTAATTTTATAATCAGAATAAATATATATTTCCAGTAAATGAATTAAAAAAAAAAAATATAATATCATTCGCTATTAATGAACTTACCATACTTAAAAGTAGGATAGGGGATTTTTACGTAAAATACTCAGAGCAAACGTGCGTTTTCACACGAACTTCGCGAAAGTCGACTTCATTCTGAAGAGTTTTTTTTCCTACTTCCTTCATAATTTTAAATATACATATACACATGCTTGCAGATTAATTTGGCGTGTGTGTTACGTTAGGCTGAAGCGTGTGTTTTTAATATTATTTTTGTCCAGCTGTAAACACCTTTTCTTGACGTAGTTGCCCCACTGTTATTGCCTGTGAAAGTTTCCGCTCAATGAGCCGTTTTACAACTCGCAAAAATAATATTTTGCCCGCGTTTTGTCGTCCCACGTTCCCGGGATCGACTCTCAGCGCGTATTCATCATTCGGTACGTGATCATATAAATACTTATATATATATATATATATATATATATATATATATATATATATATATATATATATATATATATATATATATATATATATATTGTAAAAAAAAACGCGTTACGCATAGTAAGCGATGTGTTACGTACTTCGATGACATTGTCTTGAGATTCTTTGAATTTTTCTTTTTTTATAACTTTTTTACATTCTAATACGTACACTTGGATAGTTTTAAAAAGCATGATGATATACAATGTAGTATTTTATTACGAAGAAGGCTTTTGAACTCTTACAAAATTTAAAAATTAAAGTGCGTAATATAATTGACATCAATATTTATTCATCGCGCGGAAATATAATTTTAAACCGTTAATCCTTTTTGATTTGTAATCTGTAAGTCCAAAAAAAATAAAAAAATTGGGCTACATTTGTTTAGGTTCATATTAGAAGAAAATTAATTGTTTTGACTTTTAATAATCAATTTATATTTTCTATTTTTATTTTTAAACACATCTAAAACGGGCAATGAGAATCTCCGTTTTCCGTTCGTCACAAGTCGCTGGCGGGAGACGAAAATCTTCTTTAATAAAAGTTATACCGTTGTAGTTGGTAATAAGAATTTAATAGCTTAAAAATAACTTTGTAACTTTTATAAATTTTGTAACTTTTATAACTTTTATAATACCTAATCCTATTTACTTTTATGACATTGGATAATTGAAATTTTTAAAGTTTTATCTAAAACTTTAATTGACTTTAAGTAAAGGCAATTAATCCATTTTCCTTGAATCATTATTTTGTGCTACTCATGTATTTGTATCAATAAAATTATATAATTATAAGATATGAGGAAAACGATTTTCTTGTATTATTGTCAAAATTGAAAATTCCGTTTTCATTCTTGGAAATGACATTTTTGCCTCGTTGCTACATTGACGTTATATATGGTATATTATATATATATATATATATATATATATATATATTTTTTTTTTTTTTAATAAGAATCAGTGTTATGCGCGTATGAATGGTGACATTTGCTAATAATAGATGAGACTTACTGCGGTTACGAATTACTGTTAATTGTAGCTTTTATTATTCTAAATTTAGACACGCATTCAATTGCTATATATATATATATATATATATATATATATATATATATATATTTCTTAAAATCAACATTTAGATTTTACGCTGCCATAGACTTAATAGAAGTGATTGTAGTTCATTATGCAATTTGTATTGGTGCTTTCTCATGTGGGCTCGCTTTTTCTTAACCGCTTTTTGCATATTGTTATATGTTCGTAATTTATTTGTGACACTTCTTAAACATCACTTTGTATAACTATAATAAAAAAATTAAAATTTATCCTTATTTTGATTATTTAACACGTCAACTATTATTGAATATATACTGGCTTACTCCTTAATGTTTATTACTATTTATTTTATATAATTATTTTATTGTTTTTTATATTTATTTTATATATATTTTGAAACTCGCATACACATTGTTATGTTGTAGTTATGTATAATTATAATAAAATTGTTTATGTAATGTTATGTATAAAATTACAGCAAAATCATATGAAAGGTGAACGTTCTTTTTACTTGTATAACAAGAAAATTTAGCGTTTCTTATTGAATTCTATGTTATAAATGGATACAAAAAAAATATACGATAAGTGATTTATAATAACCGGTACTTAGTTTTATCATGTCATTTTGTGAACATTGTTTTCGTCCAAATTATGATTTTGAGAGCATGTCAGTTAACGATGATAAGTTTCGATAAGAATTATTAGAAAATGCATTATAATTAAATTATTATAACTGAATAACATTTATAACAAAACATGTATTTTTGCGTTATGATTAATTTATCATTATTTTCTATCCTGGGGAACTTTGATTTTGTTGCAATTTCCTGCTGTCTGTACGAAAATTAACGCTTAATACACATTTTTCTTTTTGGATATTTTTTATAATAATATTATTAAAATTCTAATTTATTTATTTTTCGAAATCTGCATATCTTTTAATGTCGTTGTTTTATATTAATTATTTTATAACTGTAAGTCATTTATAATTATTAGTGATCAGTAGGAATATCATATTATTAATGTTCTGCATGTACGACATATTTTATTTATATATAAATTATCTGACAAGTTCTGAAGCAGTTTGATTTTATCATTTATGCAATAATTAAGTATCAGCAACAGCATCCTGTTTATTTTTATTTTAAATCGTATATAAATATCATGAATAACTGTGAAACGTGGACGATCTTGGTAATGAGTGGGTAAACTTATATACCAATTTTCCCTTATCTGCAAAGCATTCAATAATAATTTCAACACGTTGAAAGTCTACTAGTCACGCCAACGTACAGAATTACCTGACGACCTTGCGCCATTATATATCCATCATTGGGACGTATCAAACCTGCCTGGGTTAAAATCCACTAAATGAAACGATTCAAAAATTTTCATCCTGTTTTTTTTTAATATAGAATGTGTTTGTTCCATGTGTAAAAATTGGTCGTCGCGGTTCGGATGATGAATAAAAATCGTCCGGCTGATTTATCGACGTTCATTCTAAAACGTTTAATGCGAGAATTAACGGTACTTATAACTATTTGCTGAATTCTTCGAATAGTTACACGTCATTTTTTCTTCTTTTATTTCTACTTCTTCGCGTCTTCTATCTCGCTCTCACTTTCTCTAGCCATCTCTCTTTCTCTTGATATTATATCTCGATTGTAAAGTATCGTCAACAACTGGATGCAAGTTTGTCTTGACTAGTTATTCACATATAAATGAACGTTTTGATTACTCTCGTAACTGATGTGGTTGTGTCCTTTGAGATATCCTGTTTATATAAATTGATTTATTAAAAAATATGAAAAAATTTTAATTTATTTTCCAAAATTATCTAGGTTAATTCATTATTATTTTATGTGTTAAATCATTTTAAACTATTCAAAATAGTATTTTGCTTATTTTAATATTATAAGAATGCGAATAATAACTGCAAACTTATTCAGTTTAGTTTTGATGAAAGTCGAGGACTAACTCGTTTGTGTAAGAACGTACTATTAATTTTATTCCATCGGTTGGATATGCCGTTATTTATTCGTTCGCGTGTGATACTGGTCGAGACAACGAGAGCCTGTTTTTGTGTCCTAGGCTTTTCTCCGGTGGATAGTTTAGTTAGGTGCTAGAAAACAAACCGATTATTGGATCGATGCTGATGCAGGAGTGTACGTTTTTCTCTCGTGTTGTTATATTATAGGTTCACTTTCGTCGTGCACTGCAGTCTGGGTCAGTGCCCCTCGTCTTACAAATAGCTGCTGCGTGAGCAGAATCTCGAGGCCTTCGTTTGACGAGGAGAACCCCCTTTTGTGTTTCCGTCCAAAGCATTCTTTTATTTACCGCAAAACAAAACAGGGAAAACATAAATTCAGGTTTTAGCGGTTTTCGTCTGGTGTTTTTATTTTATTTCTGAACGTCTGCCTCTTTGCTTCGCGTCGATTCTTTGCCGGTTTTTCCCCTCATGGTTTACTATTTTTCCATCGGCGTGGTTTCATTTCTGACGTTCCTATCTTTTCATTAATAATGAATGGGGAGCTCTGCTATAATTAAATGTAGGAGGAAGAAAACCACTGTCAAATTTGGCCATCGTTCAAGTGTCCATTATTTTTGATTTGGAGTACATCCCCGCTTTCGTATCGTCGTTGCTTCATCAATATTTGTAAGCTTGGCACCACAATATTTATATACATTCATTTCAAGTTCACTTTCATTTATTCTTATTTGTAGAAAGTCTATTATTTTATTTCAATGTTGCTTAGTATAATAAATGCCTATTTGCGGTTAAATGTATATTATAATCGATATACATACTTAACAGATATATACATTGGTATTTTAAAGTATGTAAATTTGGTGATCGTCTAAAAAATAACTTGTGCAACAGGTTCATGATTAAAAATATTTATAGAAAAATTATTATTTTGTCATTATTATTATTATTTTGATGAAGATTGTGATGTCTCTTATAAAATTAATTTTTAGTATTAAAAAATGAATCCATTTTGACATATAATTTATATTTTCCGAATAGACTTGTTTTTATTTTTTAATTTTTATATCGAAGAGATTTAGTATAAAAATAAAGTCAATATTTTTTTTCTAAACAGCACAATTGATGACATTTCGCGTTCGCAGTAAAGTTTTTTTTTTTTTTTTTTGATATATATATTGAACTCGTGTTGGATTACTTTTCCGAGAATTGTTTCTTCGTAACATTTTTGATGTATAAAATATTTGTTTTTGTCGACCTTGCCAAAATTTCGAAAGTTTTCTCGGAGCTCATTATGTGATCAATACGACGCTGGGTGGTCATTTTCTATTTCTTTGAAATTTTTCGCGGCGACACGGGATGCGACTATTTTTTATCGTCGAATTCATTTTATGTTAAAAGAATTTCGATTCAATCTTTCTTTCTCTCTCTCTCTCTCTCTCTCTCTCTCTCTCTCTCTCTCTCTCTCTCTCTCTCTATATATATATATATATATATATATATATATATATATACATCGTATTAAATCTGTGTTTTTTCCTTCTTTTCAGTCATCTGAGTCGCACCACGACATGGGAGGATCCTCGCAAGGCACGTCAGTCCGATTTGCTTGCAACGCAGACTGCATCTGGTGTACAAACTTCACAGTCCACAACTGGTATATATCTTCAACTTTTTTTTTCTTTCCACCTTGTAACATGAGCGTACCTTAAAATTTGATAATCCGATCAAAGTTCATTTCGTATAAATTTATCAAATTTTATTGTCGCCCCCTCCTACTCCACTGCTTTTTATTTTTTTTTTTTACTTTCAACTCCCAACGGTTATAATTCAATTCGAATTTTGTATGTTGCTAGATTGAAAAAAAATCGGAAGTGAACACGCGACATTGCGTTTATCAAGGCAATGGTCGCGTCGTGATACATATAATATATACGGACAATAATAAAATAAAAAAAAATCTCATGTTATGAAAAATGTGGAAACTGTAAATTCAAACGTGCGTAACCTTCATTTTTACGTTTAATTTAATGTCGTCGTAATGATTTCCACGAAAGTGTGTAATTTTTCTATTGTTCTGAAAAGAAGCACGTTTTTATTATATATTATTATTATTATTATTATTTTGTTTTTGTTAAAACAGTTAAATTCAAAGTTCACGTGCTTTATTATAAATATTTTATATAGTAGATTCGATTTTTATTTTAGTTTGCAAAAAATAGCTTTTTGTATTAGAATTTTTTTTTAATACACACAAAAACCATTCAAGTGTTATATATATGATGTTTCAATATAAACTAAATTGAATTATTCATAATGTAATATTTTTTGAACTTCATTTTGAAATCAAGTGAATCCTTGAATTCGAATTCCGGGATTTCGCTTACTCGTTAAATTTATAGAATTTATACTTCTGTTTTTTTAATATTTAATTATCAGTAATGCTTAAAATAAAAAATCTAACGATCAACTTCTATCTCATCTAAATTATATTATTTTTATTATACTTTTTTTATGTTAGATATATTCTTATTTAAGAATTCAAACGAAAGGATGATATTTTTTTAAGTTTCGTAAAATACACTACAATTTAATATTTATCAGAAACAATTAATTTTCATTTTTCTTATTCAATCATTTTTAACTAGCTGTTATATGAATAGTTTTGTGAATGAAAACGGTTGGTAATAATGTTTTGTATCCCTTTTCGACTCATAATTATATATTATGATAAAATTAAAATATTAGGTTCGCACATCTTTCTAATGATTTAGAAATTAATGCGCTTTTTATATCGTATTCTTTAATTAAACTTGTATAGTTATCTATTGGGTCAGCTTTTAAACTTTAAAACTTTATTTGTTAAATGCAAAAACTTCACTTTCCATTTCTACTTTTTTATTATTTTGTTAACGTTTTTTAACTACATGTATATGTTATAAATATTTTTATAAAATAACAATTTAAACGATTTGTATTTGTATGTTTGATTTAATGTAATTTTTTGATTGTAATATTTTTTTTAAATTCTTGTACTAAATTGAAAATTGTGTAGGTAAATTTAACGCGTTTTAATTGTTAACAGTTAGTAAAAATGGCGGTGTGGGCACGGGAGGTGCTTTGGGGAGCCCTGGTGACTCCCTTGGGTCTCTTCCTGAGGGTTGGGAGCAAGCTGTTACCCCTGAGGGTGAAATTTATTTCATCAATCACGCGACAAGGACCACTTCTTGGTTCGATCCCAGAATACGTAAGTTCTCAAAAGTGATTTAAATTAATTTTTGTTTTTTTTGTACTTGTCTGTGTAGTTGTAATTGAGTACTGTGGGATTTTTGTCGCAATTTCTGTAATTGTAGATTGATCGTTAGTTTCTCGTTTCTTCCTCCATTTTTCCTTGTTTTGTTTATATATACATAGGAAATTTAATTAATTGTTATTTAACAATTTTTCATTTAATTATTGTATAATTCATATTTTAGCTCAACATTTACAAAGAAGTCCGGCCAGCATTACTTTACCTCAAGGATGGAATTCTGGTACTAGCACCCTTCCAGCTTGTCAAAAACAGAGATTACAATCCCTACAATTGGAGAGAGAACGATTAAAACTACGTCAACATGAAATTAGAATACAGGTATTAAAATTATGACAAGTTATATTTATAATTGTTGTTTTTCATTTTTTATTTATTGTTACTTTCAATTTTTAGCAAGAATTAATGGCTCGTCAAGCACCATCCGTAGCATCTGGGGTAATTAATACGTCTGACCTACCATTAGATCCATTTTTGTCAGGTTTGGCAGAACACACACGTCAAGAGTCAGGTGATAGTGGATTAGGCATGGGACTAGCCCAATCTTATTCAATGCCCCATACTCCAGAGGATTTTTTGGCAAATATTGATGATAACATGGACTGTGCCAGCGAGAATGGGGGAACAACAATGGATGCTAATGATATTTCCCTCAGTGATAATATAGACTCAACAGATGATCTCGTACCTTCGTTACAAGTATGTAAATAATCTTTTATTGTTTATATTAAATATTATATGTTTTATATAATATTTAATATATAAGATTATTTTGATTAAAAAAAATAAAATTTTTCAGCTTGGTGAAGATTTTTCTAGTGACATTTTGGATGATGTTCAATCTTTAATAAATCCAGCTACAAGTAGATCTGACAATGTGTTGACATGGCTATAAAATCGTTATCATTGATTTGTACGTTTAAAATGTTTGTACTACTTTTTCGTATTGATATATGAGTATTTTTTGCGTTTAATGCATTTTTGTTGAATACGAAGTGAAATGATATTTTATATACGCCAGTTTTTTTACACAATGTTTCTAAAAAATAGTTTGTGATTAAAAATTTACATGGTGCCGAAGAGAAGAAAAAGATTAAGTGGCAGCATTGTAGAAGATTTTTCTTCGTATTGGAGTGGCAACTATATATATAATTAATAAGATGTGACGCAATTTTTAAGGTGCCTTAAGTTTGTGCCTGATTTTGAATTTCTACTCACAATTTATTATGATATCAGAAATGAAAATATAAACGATAACACGAGATTTTAGATGTATTACAATTGCTAGTAAATTACATGTAAGCGTATTTCAGAGTATTTTTATTACTGTTTATATATATATATATATATATATATATATATATATATAATATATATATATATATATATATATATATATATATATATATATATATTATTTTAAGATTATTAAAAATTACTCCCATGTTTTATTTCATGTTATAAAAAGGTTTTGAAAAATTTAATTTAATTTTTCATATTCATAACACCACACACACACGCGCACACGCGCGCGCACACCACACACACACACACACATATATATATATATATATATATATATATATATAATATTATTTAGATGTTTTATGTATACAATTTAATTTTTATGATGATGGTCTTAGTTTATAAGTGTAATTATTTTATTTTCATAAACTTATACAAAGAACGATATTCTCAGTATAGTAATGAATTTTTGTGGATTTTGTCATATCATTTTTTTATTATACCAATTATACCAATGTAATAACATCTTATATGAAATCATTTTGTATACACGTGTATGTGAAATAATAATTACTTAAGTTCAAATAATTGAGATTTACTAATGAGTGTATAAGATATAGATAAGAGTATGAAAAGAAAGCAATAACAATATTGTACCGTCCATTTCTACTATGCCTTCTTAGATATGAAAATGATATTTTTTAATGTAAAATATTTATTCGCTATATATTTTTAAATGTACATTATTTGTACACGCGAACATTTTTTATATGAATTCAAAAAAAAAACTATAAAATAATTCTTCATATACTAATTTTGCTGTTGATTATAATTAGATTTCATTTTTCTTGGTGCACTCCACACTCTTAAAGAGTGTTTGTTATGTTGCACTGATTAAATTTTGAAATTCGTTAGTGTTTTAGCTTTGTCAGCTCCTTGTGTGCCTTTGTTTTGGGAGGTGATTTGAAAGCTTTTTTTTTCTATTGATACAGCATATTATCAATTGATGGTGCAAATGTTTTTCACTCTATTTTATTTTGTTTTTGTAACGACGTGCATATTTTTTTCATTCATTTGGTGTATTTGTTTGTAAATAGTGTTTTTTATGGTTTACATAAATGCGCAGTATAATTAAGGACGTACGTAGGTGCTAATTGGGACTCTCGAAAGACTTTAGCAGTCTAAAGCAGTGATATGATAGTGGATTCAGAAATATCAAAATATAATTAAATTTTAAAAATTGTAATTTAAAAATGTTTGAAGTAGTTCTTAAAGAGTATTTATTTGTACGTGCTTTAACTCTGAAAATAAGTTTTTTTATATTTCTTTATTTTCAATTATATATAAAAAAATTGAAAACATTTTATAAGTTGATATTATTAGTTCCATTTTATATTCGCATTTGAAGACGTGCAAAAGGGGTTCATAGAATTTTTGTGCATTGAATTCGTGAAAGCGTACTGTCCTGATTGTTACTACTTTAATCAAATTTTGTTAAGCACTGAATATTACTAATATGGTAAATATCAAATTATAATTGCGATTTCTACTATAAAGAATAAGGGTTGTACTTATTTATATTTGTAATACAGTATTAAGGATGTGAGGAATTGTAGTATTCCAACATTTTGACTTTTTTAAATATAAGTACATACCCATATGGAAGATTACATATCCAAATGGTATCACAATGTAAAATTGAATTTCATTAATGAAATCCTTCAACAATAATTTAAAGTTGTGAGTAACCTAGCAATAAAGTCAGTCTTAAATATACGAAATGAAAAGTAAAATATATTATCAGGAAAAATTTTTATTTTCATAACTATTTTAAATTAATAGTTTAACAAAAATATTATAAATATTGATCTTGAATATTTATCATTTGATCTTAAATTATACTTTATACAATTAATAAAAAAATGCAGTAATTAGATATCAGTATTTATCAATTTCTAATTGTTAACAGATGTAATAAACAATTGTTACGATGTTATATATTGAAAAGTGAAACGAGTTAATGTATTGTATTTTAGTTATATTGTAACATTTGTATCAACATTATTTTTTTCTGCTTAAATATTAAGATTGACAACAGTCATTACTATATCTTCATTTTATTACCTTTAATATTAAATTGTGCCTTAAATTTGTATTTTAAAAATCTTTACACATTTTTATATACATTTTTTTATATGCATGAATTTGAAGGACAGTGCCATCTTCAGAGCTAATATATCACATTCAGCATTAGTTCATATTTTTTGTCTAGTCTCCTAAAATCAATTTTATTTCTCTTTATATATATATATATATATATATATATATATATATATATATATATATATATATATATATATATATATATATATATATATATATATATATATATATATCTTGTATTTACTTTTCTTCGTGCCTTTTGTTGCCTATTTTTTTTACACTGGAACATACATTATCATGTAAATAATTATCATATTTTAAGCTTTATAAATTTACATGACTATGATATTAGCTCAAGTTTATTTCGTTGAAACAAAATCATAACGCGTGCATCATTATATAAAGTTCAGGGTCGGTTCTAGACTAAGGCCAAATGGGCGCTTTTTATGAAGGCGCCAACTGCCAATTCTAAATTTCTTGGTATATCAAGATTTTATGAAATTTAATTTTTCTACTTAGTATTCTAATCTAGACAGTTTGTTGAATGTTGTAATTTTTGTCAGCGTGCGAAGAATTTATATCTATGATAGTGTATTTATTGTTTATTCTTCTCAGTCGTGCTCTATATTTCGAGAAATAGCCTATATAACTTCTAATTATTTAATATTTGATATATATGTTGAGTTTTGAAAATAATATTGAATTTGTTCTGTTGAGTTCTTTATACTCATTTTCTCATTTATCGATGTATTGAATCAGTGCTATTCAAACATTTTAGTAATCATATTAGTCGTATCATAGTATTGCGATTTCAATTAAGTGATGTTTTGATATGCTATTTTCGTGTAATAAATAATATCAAACGAATATTATTAATTATTTTATCAATGACTTATACGAGAGATGTAATATAAAGTGTTTATAAATATGATTTTAAAAAGTTTGAGAAACATCGATGTGAATTATTATTGAGTAGTTCTGCATTAGAGAGTATTTGAGAATCAAGTCTACATTTTCTTTTTGGTTGTGTCTTTACATCACTGATATTAGGAAAAATATTTGATTATACATTTAGTTCATATAATAGTTATAATTATTTTCTATTAATATTATAATTTGTAATTTTATAAATTTCGATTGTATTGTTTATACATTCTTGATTTTTTTTAAAGTTTTATCACTTTGTCACGTTGATAAATGTAATATTGTGTATTTTTAAACTTTTATTATGGCCATGATGATGTTGACGATGATTTAATTTATTGTGTATGAAAAAATTATCACAATATTTTACATTATTATTAGAGATTTTAACAACAACAGTTTCTTGATTATATTAAGGGGTCCTGTAAAAAAAAACTTTTGGTGCTAAAAAACGATATATCATATTTTTCAAAATTTTACTATTTTGTATCTCTTTTGAGAACTTTTTCCAATTTTAGTAGTTCTTTCTTTATATTATGTCAATGAACGTTTACCAGGCTTATTTTGTTATTGTAAGATTTATAGTGTGATTCAGGTACTATATAAAATTATATATATATATATATATATATATATATATATATATATATATATATATATATATATAATGAATAAAATTAAGTGATCATGTTTATTAAAGTAGGTATGCTTTTTACAGACTGATGTGCTGCGCAGTCAATTTTATATTAGTTATTTAAAGTGCCTTATTTTAGTTTTCGTTTTATTATTAAATATTTACTCTTAATAGAATTCTCAATGATATTGTGAATATTATCATCTTTATGTATATATATATATGTATACACTACTTTGTATGGAAAATGTGTACGTGGCTTTATAATATTTTTACGGTGTCAATTTTCTTTCATATGACGAATTTTCAGCTATGTTTTAAGGCATAGTTGCATTTTATTGAAATTGTTATATTTTTTTACGAGGTAGTATATATATATATATATATATATATATATATATATATATATGTTTTTTAATGTAATTTCAGTATTTACTTATCAAAAGTTGAACCATAATGTATATAGAACAACAATGTGAATTGCAATAAATTTTATGAATTTACTGATATGAGAAATTTATTTGTTTTTTCCTTTTATTTATATTCATTAATTATGACAGCTATGCCTGTTTTTATATTTTGTTGGAAAAATAATATTTACATAATAATATATTTTTTAATCACTATTATTTGTAAAAAAAAAACTATAGTAGTTTTATTTTGAACTCCAATCCAACATTTTTTTTAACGTTTGGTAGAATAATAAAATTAGAATGCCAATTATCTGCTAATTAAAAGTGTTCTTTTATGTTTTAAATTTGTCTGTAAAAGTTTTAAATGTTGAAATATAAAATCCTACAAACAGGAAGAAAAATGCAAAAATTAAACATCACAAGGTGATTTGGTTTGTATATATTTATTTTTTATTTTTGAAGAAATACGATCCGTTTTAATCGCAAAAATATGTCATTTATATTCAATAAAATAAAAAATAATAATTGCAAGTCATCAAATTATAATTTTGTATTTTTTTTTCACATGTTTATTAAAATTTAATAAATATTGATAGACAGCTTTCTCAATTATATAATGAACCTTTTTTTATTATTACTATTCAATAATTTGACCTTTAAATAATTGTGGCAAATTATCTCATTTTTTATCATATTTATTTATATATACAAATCAGCAGCGTGCTCAAAGAATTGTAGTAAAAATCATAATTTTCATGCTCTTGAAATTGTTTTCTTTTTTAATATTTGGAAGAATGAGTAAATAAAGACATCATGAGGATTTCAATTTTATTATATTTCTATAAACGCAAGAAAATTGTATTATTTTTAACTTATATCCGAAATAAAATTAAATTCAGATGATATTATCATAAAAAAAATAATACAATTATAAAATAATTTAAAGCAGTGGCATTTAATCTATAGTTTGGTGGCAATCCATTAATTCATTAGGCTTTGGAAAAAATGAAAAGTAGAGGTATCTTTTGCTTAATTTATCCTAAATCATTGAATTAATTTATATTATGATTCGTATAAAATTGAATAAATTTATTCGTTAATTTATATGGAAATAGGATTAAATGTCGCCGATTTAGAGAAGTGATAAGATTATGCAAGACATGAAAAATTATCTAGATATAATTTAATTTAAGATAATGAATTTTTAGTTATTTGGTTATAAAAAAATATATGAAAATTAAATTAATACTATTTCATTATGAAAAAAATGAGAATTTTCATCAGACATATATTAATTAATCAGAATTTTGTTAAATCTTGCGTTAATATGAAAACATTATTCGATATATTCTTATTTTCACTTGTTTTATTATCGATAATTTTATATATTATATGTATTTAAATGATTATTATTTTTAATTTAATTATGTAATTTAAACATTCAATAATATCGTGGAATATTCACAAAGTTTTATTACTTTAAAAAATTCATTCGTTTTTAATGCAAATGTGAATATTCCGACAGATTAATTTTAGCTACATGCCATCAGTCGAAGTTTTGCCGTCGTGCAGCGAGCTCGTCTGCATCATGTTGTCTATTTTATATTATATCATAATCATTTTCATTCTAATCTATTCCTTCGATTATGGCCTTCGCAATACCAAAAATGCTAGATTATTCAATAAAATACCTGGACCGAGCACCATTCCAGTTTTCGGGAATATTCTCACATTTTTATTGGGACCAAGTAATGTACTTTATTTTTAAATAATACTTATTTTAATTATTACATTATTTTTAGATTGAATATGTAAGTTATTATAGACTTTAATTAAAGTATTATAGAGAATTACACAACTTTAATCATAAACATTCCTCAGCATTTAAGTGTTGATATGATGGTGTTTTCGTTATTAACTTTCATCAATTTTTGTTTAATGATAATTTTTAATTTTATTTTATCTTCGGTCAATTGTTACTAGAAAATGTATTTCTTTTTATTATTCTGCGCTATTTCTATTTCTATTTCAGAACTAAACTGATATAGATGCATAAAAGGAATTGCAAATATATACAAAATTGCTTTTATAATTAATCATATATTATTTTTATAGTTCCATTATTTTATATTGGAAGATCTATGGCAAATAGATTTAAACATATTTATCGTGTTTGGGGTTTAGGAAGATGTATAGTAAATTTGTATACACCGGAAGATATGGAAGTATAATAATTTATATTGATATTTTACTGTTATATATATATATATATATATATATATATATATATATTAATACCAATAATTTATAGGTAATATTATCGAGTCAAAAATATATAACCAAAAGTTATGTGTATGAATTTATGCGACCATGGCTGAAAAATGGATTGCTGACCAATGGAGGTAAACTTTTGTTTAATATTTATTGTACCAGTTATTTTGAGATGGTTATTTTTATTTTATTTTTTATCAAAAGATACAATTAAATTTTATATCATAATCAGTTACGTACATCATGATTCAACTTAGATCAAGGTCAATCATTACAGTACATTTTTTTTAAATAATGATTATTATGGAATGAAGTTTATTATTTTTTTTTTGGTATTTGTTTATTACATTTTGTAAAACTAATTTTAGGTGAACAATGGCAAAAGCGTAGAAAAATTTTAACGCCAGCATTTCATTTTAATATTTTGCGTGAATTTTGTACGATATTTATGGAGCAGAGTGATCAGCTTGTTAAACAACTCCATGAAACAAATGGACAAGAAGTCAACATTTTACCATATATCACCAAATTTACATTGCATTCAATATGTGGTGAGTTGATATATAAATAAAAGTACACTCGAAGAGTCAAGCAAGTTCTTTACAGTTTAGTTTCTATTTTCATTTATATATTTTAAGACTTTTTTAAATATTTAGGAAATATTCGCTATTCTCAGTTTTTTTTAAGTTTGGATACATACATGTATTGATAATTGCGTTCCAAATATAAGTATATATATATATATATATATATATATATATATATATATATATATATATATATGATTTAAATAAAAATGTTTTATATTGAAACAGAAACAGCTATGGGAACAAATCTGGATAGTTTGCCAAAAGATCAGAGAGAGAAATATAAAACTTCAATTTTTGAAATGGGAGAATTTGTTGTACATAGACTTGTGAGAGCATGGCTTCATCCATCGCTTATATTTTCTATGTCTTCTCTTGGAAAAAAACAAGAAAATACATTAAAAATCTTGCACGATTTCTCTACGAACGTAATAAGAAGTAGAAGAAATGCTAGGAAAGATTTAAAAAACGACGATCTAATAATAAATGGCAATACAGGAGATGATATCAAGAAAAATAGAAAGAGAATGGCTATGTTGGATTTGCTATTGATAGCCGAGGAACACAATAACATCGACGAGCTTGGAATTAGAGAAGAAGTGGATACGTTTATGTTTGAAGTAAAAATGTTTTGTTTCACGTTTTACAATTTCATTTATAATGAATAATTATTTATGACATGAAAATATAACAGTCCTTCATTTGTCACATTCAATGTAATTATCTTATCCACTTTCGTGTATTTTTATTTTGCAGTTACATGAAATATTATCGCTTTCATAAATGACCTTTTAAAAACGTTAGAATAGATTATTTACATTTATATATATATATATATATATATATATATATATATATATATATATATATATATATATATATATATATATATATATATATATATATATAATTTCTTTATAATGAGTTAGTTTCAAGAATAATTCTTACAATTAGAATGAGGGTAGTTTATAAACTATAAAAAAAAGTAATAATTTATAAATATTTTTTAAATTTATTTTTAATTCATATTTCACAAATATGTTGAAGATCGTATTGAAAAATCTGCAAAAATTTTTTATCAATGTTTAATTTTGATTAATTTACATTGAGAATTAATTTATATACATGGAAAGAGTTAAAAAATCAGTAATATTTCTTTTTTAGTTAATTTTAATATAAATTTAAATGATACATAGATTCATAATAATAACGAATTCTAAAAATTTAGGGTCACGACACCACTACTATGGCTATTACATTTTGTCTCATGTTGCTCGCTAATAATCAAGATGTTCAGGTTGGATTGATTTCGTCGCAATATTGTATGAAAAAATATGTTTTTCATTTTGAATTACTTTGATAGGAACGCGCATATGCTGAAATCGAAAGTTTATTGCAAAATTCAGATGAACTAGTAACAATGGAGACGTTGAATCAGATGAAATATTTGGAAATGTGTATTAAAGAAGCTTTACGTTTATATCCTAGCGTTCCGTTTATTGGTAGAATTGTTGGAGAGGACGTAAAGTTATGTAAGTATTTTTCATTTTATTATTTTTAATATTAATATATTATGATAAGAAGGCGGTCTTTTTGTTGTGTAATTTTATACATTTAAATATTTTAAACAACTTAATTAATATAATTAATATATGTGTGAACGATTATTTAATTTCATTTTATGAATTTTCAGCAAAATACACAATCCCATCTGGTACAACATGTCATTTGCATATATTTGATATGCACAGAAATCATGAATTATTTACTAATCCATATAAATTTGATCCTGAAAGATTTTCTGTAGAAAATTGCGCAAAACGTCATCCATTTGCATATATTCCATTTAGTGCTGGTCCGAGAAACTGCATAGGTATTTATTTTACGTTAAATTAACATAAATTTGATACTTTAGGATTTTACTTACGTTGTTTTTAGGTCAGCGTTTCGCAATTCTTGAAGAGAAAGCTGTATTATCAGCAATTTTATATAATTTTAAACTGGAACCAGTCACTACTCCTGAAGAAATAATATTTACATCAGATTTAGTTCTCAGATGTATCAATAATATTAAAATAAAATTTCATAAGAGAATTTAATTATTATGTTTTTTTTGCAACTATGTTTATATAATATATATTGTAAATTATTTTTTAGAAAGTTTTATATATTTTGATAAAAATAATTATTTTTGTAATATATTTATATTTAATTTTTAAATAAGCGACAATTGTTAAAGGTAATATTAATCATTTTATTTATAAGGTAATAAAGGTTATATTAAGCATTGAATAATTTATTTTTATTATTGTATGTATGTATTTTTAATATGGAAAATTAAGAAATAATTTCAATTAAATAAGGAATTAATTTATGATACAAATTATAAAAAAATATTTTAATTTAACAAACGTAATTTAAAATATTAAAAAAATTACAAATACACCACAATTCGAAGAAAAATATGTGAAAAAATGTCATATCAATATAATAAAGCTCATTTTATTATATTAAAAGCACGAAACGGTAATTAAGTATTGAAATTAAGAAAATATACTGTTTGCATATCATATTATTTTTCAATGAAAAATAATATGTTAAAAATCTTAATACAAATATAAATAGATGACAAATTTCAATGAAAATAATAATATAATATTTGGATAACTAGATATTGTTAAAACTTTTGCTTACTTCTAAAATGAAAAAAAGATAAAGACAAACTTATCAATGATTAATGATGTATGTAATATTTTATATTCACCATTATATATATATATATATATATATATATATATATATATATATATATAAACTTTATTTTAAATAAAGTTTAAAAACTTTATTCCGGAAGTGTATTCTACATAATGAGGTCGTAAAGTTCCTTTCGCTAGAGGGGACTTCCCTCCGAAAATTACGAAAAATCTCAAAAACTTCGATCACTTTAGTTTTTCAAAAAAAATGCATTGTTCATAATTTACGCAATTGTTTAAAAAACGTTAAAAATTAGGTTTAAAAGGACATTCTCAGAAAAAAAATTTGTTCCGCAGTTTTACCGATGATTATCTCAAAACTGATTATAATAAAAGAGAAAAAGTTGTAGAACAAATTCTCTTTTATTATAATCAGTTATTATATTTTCAATTAATTATTTCAGTTTTCTATAAAATTACAATTTTCCCTAACTCCATCTGACGATTTTTCACGTCACTTCGGCAGTTAAATAAATTTTTAACCGCCCTACCTTTGAGTTTTTTTTCACTAAGTGGGTAAAAATCGTCATTTTTTGTTCGTTCTAAAACAAACATTAGGTCCTTTAATCTAGATCATTTTTACAAGAATTCATTATAAAACCCTTATATATAATATATACAACAATAAACATTACCTAAGAGACAGGAGTAGGGAACAAAATAAACACAAATGTTCATTCTGTTGGCCATAAGCCATATGGTCCACAAAAGAAAAAAAATTGCTGAAAAATAAGTAAGGTGGGCTGCAAAATTTTTGAACTAATTATTATTTTAGTATTTAAAAGTTGGATGACCAAAAAAAGAAATGTTCGCATTTTTTTTTGGTCATTCAACTTTTTCATACTAAAATAACAGTCACCGTTATTATAAATTTTATACAAAAAAATAGCAGTTTGTCTATTGATTTTATTTTTCTATTTTCAAGTAAATTGTCTATATTGATAATTATTGCAAGTTTACTTTATAGTATTAGTATATATTTTATTCGATTTTAATTTCATTTGTTTCTAGCTTTAATAATAAATATTTTATAACTTTATATCTATTGCATAATACTCTATTAAAATACAAATAAAATGTTCGAGCTGTTTAAAATCTGATTTTCTTTAAAATAAACTTTTAATACATAACATTCATATAATAAGTATTTTACACAATCATTGCGAAATAGTTGTTGACTCTAACGAACTTATGACGTGTTTGTTATATATATCGTTTTAGAATTATTATTAAAAATAATTTAAAGTAAATTATTTTTTAATTACACGATTTAATTTTTATACGGTGAGATGCAAAATTTGTATAACCGGTAGTAGTTAGAATAAAAAATACAAAATTTAGTTAAACAACTAGAGAATGAAATATAATAGAGAGAAAATTAAGAAGTTAAAATGGCAACGAGATGGACACGTAGCCAAAAGAAATGACAGACGACGGTCGAAAGAAGTGTTCAACTGATATCTGCGCGAATACAAGACAATAAAAGGTGGACCGCACACGAGGTGGGTGAACGAACTGAGACAGATGTGTGGAATTAATCGGACGAGGAAGATATAAAATAAAGATAAACGACAAAAGATTGGAGAGGCGTTCGTTCGACGGTGGACGGTTTGCCCTGTAAATGATGATGATGATAATAAACTGTGCACAATAAACGATATAAAAGTAAAATTTAATAATTGAAACGCATAATTTGTGTTTTATTAAAATTATTTGCACCGCGTAAATAAATAGTTTTAATGTATTAACTGAAATATGAAATGTAGTGTTGGCCGAAAAGCTACCGTTTCAACAGCGTTCTCGTTTAGCAAATCGGGTAAGGAGAGGGGAAGTAGGGGGGATATAATATATATCGGTCGAAAGGGGGGGCGGCGGCCGACAGTTGACATCGCTCCGGGGTAGGTTTTTGCCGCTCGGCGCTTTCGAGTATCGTTCTGAGGGTTTTGTCGCGCTCCGGCGTCTCCGCGAACCGACATCATGACCCGTAAGTTGTCGTTTTACACTTTCGATCGTTTGTCGCGTTAGAAATCAACGCGGCGATCTGAAAAACCGGTCAGAGATGGTGGCGAATCGCGTAACGAAAGACGGGCGTCAGTCGCGTCGCTTATTTATCGCTCATCGTCTCGTCCTGCGCCATTTCGCATCTCTTGTACGCGATCAGATACGAGCGCGTAAAAAATGGGTCGAGCTTATTATTTTTATTCGCGTCCATTTACGGCGATCGTCGATCGCCGATCGCGCGTTCCCGTTTTAAACGCCGAACGATCCCCTCGAAACTTTCTTTTATCTCACCCCGGCGCCCGTTCACCCACTTCCCTTCTCCCTTTTCATCCTCGGACATTTTGACAGTTCAAAACTCGCCCACTTTTCAAATGTTGCCATGACGCAAATTTACAATTCGTCCATTGTTTATTTTGTTAATGTTAAATTGCCAGCCTAATTTCAATAACTTTATTCGTTATACGGAAACGAAACTAGGTCAGAACGCAGAAATGTTCAGTTCGTCGAATAATAAATATTCTTTAAATAAATCTATCGTATATCAACGAAGGATTGAAATAAAATTATATATTTTTAAATTAAATAGCTTTAGAACTGTAACCAAAAAATGACTTCTAAAATCAAATAAGAAAGTCTTTCTTTTTGTATTAAACTTCGTAACAGAGGATGACGGCTATATTATAAGTCATTTTTTCTATCCGAAATTGTTTTAAAACTGAATAAATATTGTCATATGCCTTCGCTTTAATACTTGTTCGCGAAGATTTTAGTTTTATTAATTTTCTCGTAACATTATCAAAATACCCATTTTTATCGTTGAATTAAATGAATTCTCATATTCATTCTACCAGAATAAACATATTAATTCGAGTGAATGTATTTAAAACTGTTCGCAGGTTTGAATTTATAAAAAGTTTCAACTTTTCTTCGGTGTCATATATATGAAGTAGTACATAAGCAAACTTATCGAAAGAGTTATTATTACTCTAATTCGAACAGTATATTATTATTATTTCACTTTTAAAAAGCGATGAAAGTTCAAAAATTATGGTTTAACGTGATGACTAATTTTCTTTATATTTCATGAAATTATTCGTATAACACCAATGCCAGGTATACCTATACCAGTTTTCTAAAATAGATTTTTCTAGATTGCATTTTAGAATGGAGTGCGATTTAAATATTTCTAATATATTCTATCAGTGATAAATCTGAATTAAATATTTTTTTTTATTTCTATAGCATCATTTGTATTCCCTTAATTTTTAAGATACAAAGAAATTATTTTTTTTATATATTATTTTGTAATATAACAAATACATTTAAAAAAATTAAATAACATTTAATGTACGCGTATTTACAATAAAATTTGTCCTCTATTATACTTATCTTAAAAAAATCTACTTACTACCTGATCTGATATAGTGTTAAATATACATATTTTAATATTATTTTATTTTAGAACCTAAGAGTAATATTTAACACTAAAATGCTAATTAAATATGTACGCATTTACATCAATAAATAACAACATAATTTTTTTTGCAATAATGTAAAACATTATTATATCATTTGATTTTGAAAATTTTTATATTCATTGTAATCCTGTTTGTATATTGTTTGACTATTTACTGTATATATAAAACGATAAAACAAAATACATACACCATGCAATGATAGCTAAAATTTTACGTACGTGCATATAATTATGACAATATACTAGTTTCTAGAAAAAAATATATTTATAACATTTAGCGTTATAGTTTATAAAATATTTTTATTGTACGTGATTTTTTTTACATATTTTACTTATTATAAAAATAGCTATTTGTTTTTTAATATAAAACTTCCTATAAATATTTACTATATAATGAGAATTTGAATTGTATTGTTTATATGCTGTAAATAATATAATCTGTATTAATCTAAGATAGATTAATAAATTTTGCACACAATTCAAACTAATGATATTGATTACATTCTTTTTAATTTATTATCACATAAAAAATATACAGCACATAAAATTTCTTCCAATTTGACTAATTTTGTTTTTATCGATTTGAAAGAAATTCTATCATCTATACTAAATTTGGCAACTTTAAATGTTGTGTGCGAATCAAATGATAGTATGAATCATATTATTAAAATTAGTCTATACAAAATCGAATGCTCTTCAATAATACACAAGTCAACGAATTTACTAAGATTATCAACCTAAATGTTTATAAATTTTTATATACGTATCTTATTAAATTAGAACTAAAATCTTCATTAATCAATAACTTGTTATATGTCTTCATTTTAATGTGTCATCAATTATGCTCTGAATTTGACCTAAAATGATCTTTATACAATAGCCAATTGCTTTTTTGGGACCTGATATTGTACTTTTAATTAGTTTTTCTTTTAATATTCCATAAATTATATACAAAAGAATCTAAATATAGATATGTTAGCATAATTAAAATCGATATTGTCACATGCGATCTACATATATAATGACACCATTGATATTTATATACTGTCACCATATAAATCTATATGAATTGTACATCCTTATCATTATATAAATTTGTGTATCCTTTTAAAAATCATAATATAACATATATTTCCAAATGCCTTTAAACGGGATACCATTATTTTAATTCGTAGTATTTTATTCATTTAAATAATTTATAAATTTTTATATAAATTAATAATTTTAAAATTGTGAAATTTAATTTATGCTTTAAAAGAAGGTTTTAAGTAAATTTAATTTATATGTTACTACATTTATATAAAATTAAAAATTATATGGAAAATAAATATTTACGTTTAGTTCAGCGAACGTAAACATGACATTGTTTTTTTTATTACGATGTCATAAATAATAAGTAAACTTCTGTATTCGTTTAATGTCAAGTTATTTTTATTTAATATATATACTTGTCTGAGTGATGGTTTAATAAAATCCGCAATTTTCTAACCCATAAAAACCTTGACTTTTTATTTCATATTAAGAAAAATATATTAAAATATTAATGCCATCACTCAAATATATTGCGCCATATTGAAATTCAATATATCACATTTCCACGCGGTCTTGAAATAGTTATTTAAATATACGATTTTTTCATTAGCAATTGGAAGATGTTCGTTGTGAAATTCTGATAGAACCTGTCTTGAATGTCAAAGAGTAATATAGCTCTTTTTATTTAAATAAGCATTTCTGTTAACGGAACTATTAAATTTATATCTGGAATAATTTTTTCACAAATATTATTTCAGTTGTAACTAAATTGAATTGCTAAATGTTTATTACTTAGGTCATTTAAATTATTGTGAAATTTAATGATGCATTCTATAATTTAAAATGTAGCAATTTAATTACATATTTAATTATTGTATATAGGATATTTGAACTTGATGATCAATTTAAAAAAAATATTAAGTTATTTTTATTTATGTTTTTATTTTTACAGGTGGAAATCAGAGAGACTTGGCTCGAGCAAAAAATCAAAAGAAACAACTTGAAATGAATAAAAAGAAATCTGCTAACGAGAAAACTGGAATGACCCTTGAACAGCGAAAATTTAGGTTTTCTTTAATACAAACTAATAAATTGATTAGTAAATTAATTACGTTCGATATCATAAAAATGAGCGTTTTTGTAAAATTATTAAAATAAATTTCAAAAATATAATATTTATATATAAAAAAAATTATACATTTTTATATGGCATATATATATATATATATATATATATATATATATATATATATATATATATATATATACACTATTATAAATATTATTATTTTATAATTTTAGAGATGCAGAGCTTATGAGGGAGAAACAAAGGAAAAAAGAAGAAGAAGCATCGAAAACAACTTCAGCTGCAAAGAGCTAAAACTTTCCATTGGAGTTTAAATTTAAGTTAATTAACGTAATTCTTGCTACGATACCAAGTGTGAAGTTGTTTGTAATGTGTATTTCCATAAAAAGTAATTTGGTGATTTTTCTTTCTTTGAATCGACGATTACATGGTGAAATATTTGCGATTAATTTTAATAATTAATATATCATAAATGTCAGAGAATTGAAATTCACATTATATATCTGTAAAATATTGATATTTTCTTCGAGTTTTTGTACATTAATTAAATTATGTAGGATTAAGTTATTCAGTCTTTTTCTTTATCATTGTCATAATGATCACATTTTTGCATTAACGTGTAATAAATTTGTATTACGATTATATAGAATGTTTGCAGTGTGATATTTTTTCATACCCTCATTAAAATTCGTAAATTTATCACAGAAACAAATAGTTTCTGTAATTTTTATACAAGTGGTCAATAACATATTACGCCAATTTAATAAAATGGTTTATGTCGTAATTTTTGGTTCATAAGTTGTCTAAAATTTCATCAAACTAAGTTTCTAAATGTTAATTACTCACTATACATGAACAAAAGTAATGCATGTATTTATAAAAACAATCCATATATAATATTTATATAATGGATCGAAAGATTTACAATGCATTCAATATTTTACCAATTTTGTGAAATAGGTAGTTTCACTAATTTGGTATGATATTAATATTACTTTTAAACATTGTCATAAATTGTTAATATAGAAACATTTAAAATTATTACTATTTATATTATTTATATATAAAATCATTCACTAAAAAAAAAAAAAAACACTTTTTAGTTCTTTCGCGACACACACTTATTGGTGGGTTAAATTTCACTTTTTCGTAATTTTTAGATATTTTCCTTATTCAGGCATAATAAGATACAAATACTGTTAGCAATTCACTTTCGATATTTTATCTCGATAAAAAAATGTATAAAATATTAACAGTGAATATGTTAATTGTAGATCTTACTGAATAATTCTTTTTAAGTACAAATCTTCAAATAAATTTAAGTACGCGTAACGCCAAATTACATTTTTTTAAGTAACATGAAATTTTCCATTTGCGGAACTTTAATATTAGAGCGAAACGAGTTTTTAAAAAAAAGTTTTATGTCGGTTTTTTTTCAGCTGTAAAATCGACTTAAAATAAAACTCATTTTTTTTAATGAAATAGCGAAATTTAATTTACTCGATATAATTGATATCGTCGGTAAGTATTTTGACCTAAAATCATTAGAGTTGAATGTGAATTATTTTTTCATGAAATCTGTGATCTGTAATTTAAATATTGTGTAATTTTTAAATAATATGGGAGCGATATTACATAGCGTTCCGGCGAAAATAATTTGTATATATGTAAATAAAAATATACACTAATCGTTTGATGTTTAATTATAAAATGTGTAACCCCGGGAGATCGTATAAATTGTCACGAAATCGAGAAAAAATTAAATTCTTCCAATTAACCATTGTTTTTCAACGATGTAAATAAATGTTATGAAAATTTGTGATGTTTATATATTTTTAGCTCCAAGCGGACGAGAATAGGTGAGAAATCTAATATACCTTATTCAAATTTGTTAATTGTATTAAGAAAACATCGAAATAATATAGAACTGTTAAACGGTTTGACTAATCAACTTAATAATGTAATCTATATTTTACAAAATATAAGTCGATTTGTTTTTACTTTATATTGTTTGGAAGCTTACTGAATTCGGAATGCATAAATATATATATATATATATATATATATATATATATATATATGTGTGTGTGTGTGTGTGTGAGAGAGAGAGAGGGAATTAATTTACTTTATAAATTATTTTCTTATTTTTATTTTAAAATTTTGTGGAATGATATTACGCAGTCTCGCACAATTAAAATGCTGAAAATTTAAAGTATGTTATTTATTGCGGATATTTTAGAAATTATTTAAAAGGTAACTTTTTTAAAAATAGATAATTAATTTGAAAAAAATATACTCGAGTACGATGATTAAACTTTCCGACCGAATAACAAAAAAACGTTTCGTTGTTAGAAAAATTGAACACTATAAATATAAAGTATAAGAGTATAAATGAAATAAAAATTGACAAGTAAAATAATAAAAACGTTTAGTCAATATAAGGTATGTTTGGGCCAAACGTTCGCCTCGTGCAGCGAGCGAAGTGAAGTGGGAGTGGTGGGGGAGGGGTGACGGTTTGCTAGCGACAGTGGCGCGAGATGGCGGCCGCGACGAGCGTCGTCGTACTGGATCGCGGCAATAACACTACCTGCACCGTCAACTTGCACGGTGAGTCACTTTTGACGCGCGCCCTTTTCGCTTACGTTTCTTTACATTTTTTTTCGACGCTTTGGAGTCGTAACGCCGCCGTTTGCGCCTTTGTTTTTTTTCTATACGACAAAAAATATAACCTCGAAAAAAAAGCGAGTTTGCGCGCTAAACGACCGCGCTCCTTCGCCCGATCGGGTTCGAAGGTCGAACTCTGGCCGGCGGGAAGTCGCCGTCGAAATTCGAACGGCGTCGACTTGCCCGCGCGGCGCAAATCGCGATCTCGTCGACCGGCCATTTTTTGTAAACACGGGTCGCCGCCAAACGAACGTCACCGCCGTCGGTCGAAAGTCGATCGCGCGACGACCATTCACCCGTCGGCAAAAACTCTGAAAAAAAATTTCACGCGCGCGCACCGTTAAAATATTCAATAAAACCCGTCTATTTCGTATTCAACAGTAATCGTTTTGCGTTCATTTTTTTAATTCGTCTTGTCGTTTGCATTCCGTATACGTATTACTTTTAATATAATCGGCGTCCGTTCTCTTGCGGTTATTTCGTCACTTTCGGCGATCGAAATAAACTTTTTGTATCATTATTAACGATATAATTAAGCAGTACTAAATATGTAATACGAGCGTAACGAAAACTATCGCTCGATCTCGTATTCGAGCGTCGGCTCGTTACGGCTAACTTTTAAAAACGGTCGTCCGTTTTGTGAACGCGTAATAATTTCGATTTTTACGCTCGATCATTTCTACAAAATCGTATTGAAAAACGTCGGCTCGGTCCGCCGGCCCCGTTTACCTTCGTTTCGACTCGAGAAACGTACCTTTTTTCACTAAAAAAATGTCTTTTTTTTTGTCTCTCAGGCGCTACTGTGGTGTCGTGGCGCGTGAACAATCAAGAACAGCTTTTCGTAAGGTTTGTATGAATATATAATTCGTGATCATTTTTATAATTACGATTATTATATATCGAATTTAATCGATTGTAAAAAACCTTTACTTAAAAAAAATACAATATATGTTATAACACCTGTGATAATATAAACGATCGAACACTTATCCGGTACGCAATGTATTCCATAATATATAAAAATATTTTAGAATTTCGATGTCAAAAATTGGAAATTCGATATTGAAAAAACTAATTTTCTCTAAGAAGTATTTATTTTCTTTTTCTTTCGTATGCTACAACTTTTTATCTTTTATTGTAACTTTATTTTAAAATTGAATTTACTTATATACTTTCTTATGTATCTATTAACTATATTACTTTTTAGCATTTTTTCCCTTCCAACAATTTTACTTAATAATGTATGTTACTCGAAAATATATCAACCTTTTGTAATCTTGTAAATAATAACAATCTTACAAAATATTTTTAAAAAATTTGAAAACGTGCTAAACATATTTTATTTATCACAAATAAATTGAAATAATCGAGAGAATTACAAAGTAGAAATGTTAATTCTAATGAAGTTTTTTTCAGTAATGTGCTGTAGACGCTGAATAATTAACATTTGCCGTATTCAGCAGATGAAAAAATAACACATACAATGCAATACACAAATGTTTATATACCACGCGCGCACACACATACACACATACTCTCTCTCTCTCACACACACACACACACATATGTGTGTGTGTGTATTTGTAGCTTTGCCAAAGTAAGGTTGTACAGTAGCAAGAAGTGTTGAAGAGAAAGGGGAATATCTGAACGGTGGAACGCTGCTGTCGCAAAAACAAGCATTATCCAGGGACGGCTCGAGGCGCTATTTTCTCCGCATTATTTCAATTTATTTGATATATTCGCTCGGCTATACGTGTATACATATACATTTACACACACATATTATATATATATTCATTTTTTTTATATATATTTTCTCAGTTTTGATAGTATTTCTCACTTTCACACAATAAGGACAAAAAGATGGCGATCGATCGTTCTCTCCTATGCCTTTTTTGCCGGCTCTGGTCGGCGGTTTTTTTGTCCGGTTTTTCGGGTGCTTTTTTCTTTCGGTTTCTTCGGGTTTGATTTTTTGGAACCGTTACCGAATCTAATGAGCGTTTCTTTCGCGACCGATTGCATAATTTTGTTCGATGTCCGTATTTACGAAACATATACCTCCCAACACCATTCTCAACATTTGCCGTTCATTTTTGTTTGTGTTTCGTTTCTTTCTATCCGAGAAGAAAATATCTTTTTATGAATGGAAAAAGATAACCGATTGCTGTAGTAAATAATCTAGAGCGAAAATTGCACATATCAATGATCAAATATGACTAATCTGTAAATTGAACAAACGGGCTATAAATTCTCAGAGCCAATAGCAATTATCATATTTTTACTACATTTTTCTTCATGGTTTCTCTTTGTCATTTTTTATTTTTTGAATATATTTACCAAACATGATATCATCTTTTTTACTCATTTTTTATTAATACATAATTTAAAAATAAATTTGATTATGATGATTTAATATAACATTACTGTTTTCTCTAATATTTTTATTCTTTTCTTCCCTTTGTCAATATGACAGCATTTTTTTCTCATTTTATATAACATATATTTTCTTTAACCATTTGCGGATAATCAATTGTTTTCAAATTAACGATTGTGCACTCATTTATATATTCGTTTTTTTCTGTTAGAACTATAATTTTAGTGATAAAAATAGGAATTAAAAATATCCATTTGATGTTATTGATAATAATTAATTTTTATTATTTAGAAATCGTTAACTAATATCTACGTTTATTTTATTTCTTTTATTATGTGTTTTTAATAAATAAAGTGTATTAAAAATTGAAGGGAAGGAATACTTTTTCATTATTTTTCGTTACCGTTATTCGTATCTTTGTTAATTTAAAGAAAATATATTAATTTTTACATTACTTAATTATGTTTTTAATTATCTTTAACTTTTAATTATAGGTCTTTCTTAGTGATCCGGTATAAAAATTATGTAAAAAAGTGCAATTAACTTATTTTTGTTATATGATAAGAATAAACGTACTCGAGATAAAAGCGTTTTATGCGAAATGAGTCAATGGAAAATTTTAAAGTATTATCTTTCATTTCTAACATTCTTCGCGTTTTACGTTTCGTATTTATTCTAAATATATATATTTTAAACTAGTAAATATCTATTAGTCCTGTCGCGCCGCAAAATAATGTTAAACATTATGTAGTTTTTAGGCATGTTATTATAGCAACTCAAAGTTCAACAAAACTTTGCAACTCGGTCTCTTCGTATTCTTTATAAAATAAAATTTCAATACGAATACATGTCGTGATAATATTTTTTCGCATTTTTACAACACAATTATATAGTTTTGCCGTTAAAAGTCGCTATTATATATAGTTCAAATATTCAATTTCAAATTTTATTACCTCCATAATCATACTGATTAATTCGAGTCATATTTTCATTATATATTTTATTAAAAATTATGAACTGCAAAGTATCTCATAATCCTACAAAGTTTATAGGATTACTATATTTTCTTTGATGAAAATTCACTGATATTCATTTTATTTTGATTATCTCTCATTATTTTTTTACTATAACATATATAATATTATTAAGATCAAATTATTATCAGCGTTTTCTTAATATTCCTAGAATGGATATATCATGAAAAAGTTTAAACTTGCATTTTTTTTCATTTCGTTCTTGAAACTCGTGACGCCATTGAAGTAAGCAAGAATTTCATACTGTTTTAGAATGCGATCAAAAAGTTTTTGCTCCCGAAATGAAACATTCGCGGTCAACGGTCGCATCTTGAGGATCAGCTTCGTTCCAAAAGTTTGGTCTTCGACTTCTGAATGTACGGTTTCTGGTAACGAATGCGCATTAAATGTTCGCTTACTCACAAGCTGGTAAAAAGTCGGGGAATGCGGCCGGTCCTGCCTCTCTGCTCGGCCACTTTTTGCCTCACAGTGGCCACATTCCCAACGTTCGCTTCTTTCGCACGGGGAGACTTCCATACCAACCCTCATCATCCCTCTTGTATTTTCCCTCTTTACCTCCCTCGAGTCCCTCCGACCCTTGTTCGGTTTTCCCTTCTCGTCCGAGACAAATGGCTACGGCCATCCCCTTCGGACTACCGCTAATTACATCCTATCCCGCCTAACTGTTTCCACCCGTGGAGTTTTCTACGACCTCTTCCTCCTCTTTCGCCTCCTGCACCTCCTGTTTTGCCGGTCGGTGGTGCTATCGTCGTTGTCGTCTTCGTCGTCGACAACAGCTACGACTACGACTATCACACACGCAATCGGTCGATAAACACTTGTGTCGGAAACCCGGGTATTAGCACCCCTTTGAGGCCACACCGCTCTTTGTTTTATCCAGCAATGACACGCTCGTCGTTTATTTGACAGTGTTATCGAGATATCATTTTCTAGTCACTAATAATGGTTTGCCTCGAACTGTTTTTGTTCATTTTCCTATTTTTTTCAGATATAATAAACCGATTTGTTTAAAAAATCTTCAATTTCACTAAATAAAATTGAAAAATTGACAATATCGAAATGTCTATTACAAATTATTTGTTAATTATATTTGAAAATATTAAATAAATATGAAAAGGCTAAACGTATATTTTTAAACAATGTGTTTAACGTATTATAAGCTTAACTTTGTTTCGAATCGATAATGTTATTGCACCCACCTCTCATTTGTTTGTAGCAATTAATGATGTAATTGAGTGAAATTTATTACTGATAAAAATATGATTGACTAATTTTTAATAAACTTATTAGAAACGTAATCAACGTTTAAACTGTAAAATATGGTCGTCTTGAATTTTCAATATATATATATATATATATATATATATATATATATATATATATATATATATATATATATATATATATATATAATATAAAAACTGTTTATTCGACTGCAAATATGCATTTATGACACGCGAATGACTCGTTTTGGAGACGTTTTCCATTTATTTTTTTTCAGCTTATTCTTCGCCCTTATTTGGTCAGCGTCCAATGGCGACTCTTCTTGAACGATGCAGATTTCTTCGAAATCGTCGCAAACGTTGCATTTTAACGACAAATGTGAAAATTTCAATTCGAAAACATTCTAAAGTGAACAGAGTAATAAAAGCGATTTGTCTTCGAATTTTATTTCATATTGTTTTTTTCTATCGAACTTTGCGATAAAAATTTGCAATTTGCGATAAATTTGCAATTGTATAATTTTATTTTTATATATATCAAATCTTTAAACCACAACAATACATACAAAACAATTTCAACGTTTTAATTACTGATAATCATGAAAATATTTTTTTACAAAAATGTATAAACATTTTTGTAAAAAAAATTGATAACTTTTCCAAAATTTTCTTTAGATGAATATTACTTTATTTACTAGTTAAACAATCAAGAATTTTTGAGCTTAAATACTTTTTCAAGTTTTTTTAAACATTGGTTTACTTTTTATAACAGCAAATTTCATGCTTAAATTCGATGTTTGCTGATTTTTATTCAGTATTTTAAATTTATATTTTTAAAATTTTAATAAAAGTATGACACTAATTAGTTTCAAATTGTTGTTTATAATATCTTATTTTATCAACTTTTATATTCAATTAATAAACAAAAAAAAGTTTAAGAAAATCAACTAAAGAATAGAGCACAAATTTCTAATTTCGCTATGCGGATTTTGAGTTTTTATAATGCGGTCGTTTCAAAAAACTCATGAAATATGAATTAATTTTGTTGCGACACACTTCAACTAAAATGAAGATGAAATGAAATGGTCATGTAATTTCTGGACTACCACCAGACAACGGTCATTATGACCTCTGCGTCGACAATTAGTCTGTTAATTTAACACTTTCCGGTATGTGTCGTAAGCAATTAATCTCAACCGAAGTATGGAATCGCATCATCATTCACAAATTACGACCGTATATATGAAGAAAAATATGTATAAGGCATTAAAAAAAAGAAAATAGACACATTTGTCTTGCACAATTCTTCGTCATAACCTTTTTCTCTTGTGTTCAAATTGCATGTAATTTTTTAACGATTTTGAGGTCGACGATCAGTATCGACATGAACTTGGAATTTTCTCGAATTTGTCGTAAATCACAAAAAATGGTGTGCAAATTATATATTTTTTTCTGTTCATATTAATAATATCCATCACTAAACATTTTGCTTCGAAAATATAATGATGTACACGAGTATGTGTTTGATACTCCTCAATTATCTTGACGAGGCGATATTTTTTGCAACACATTATAAATAATTCATAAAATATTCTCTCAGGAATATTTCAATGGATTTTAATCTCTTGCAATAATTAAAATATAATAAATAAATCTAATATATTCTTAACGACAAAACGAAAATCAGAAGAGCTGTTCTTTTATTTTAAAAACCTTTTTTCATTCTTTACTTATGTTTATATTCTTGCGGTTTTATTCTCTGTCAATTGTACTTCACATCACATAATATATATAAAAATGTCTTCATTGAAATTTCGGAAAGTTATCTATTATAATTTTACTTATAGTTGGTAAATTATAATTAGTAACTACTTACATCGAGTTATCCGTGAATTTCACATTGCATTCTTTGATCCTTATCACTGACCCTGTGTGATTAAAAATTTTCTACCAGATATTATCGCAAAAAATATAACTATTATATAGAAATACAAATATAAATATATTGAATAATACGATTTTGATCACAATGTTTAATATTTTTTTATTATAATTCTTGAGATTTTTTTACATTAGTATTTTTTTTATATTTATATAATAACAATATTACTCAATATTTCATTGCGTTTATTTCTATAATGTAATAATATATATATATATATATATATATATATATATATATATATATATATATATATATATATATATATATATATATCAGACAGAATCCCAGCGGCACATACACGAAATGATTACTACGCAATAAGTACATTTAGAAAGGCTTCTCTGGTGTCTGTTGTGTGACCTTTAAATGCTCGTGTACGTAGCAAATGTATTAAAAGAGCTAATCATCGTGTATTTCATGTCACACAGATGACTATGATTGATGAATTTATTTAGCACTCAACACAGCCTAGACTGTTAGTACACACATACATATACATATCAGGGGACAAGCGTTAAGATAAAAGGACTGAAAAACTATGGTAGAAGTAGAAAAAAAATACATTCAAAATAAAATAGCTGTATATGGAAGAAAAACGTATTGTTGTATTTTCTAGAAGACATTTGCTTGTGGGGTATATAAATATAAATTAATAGATTCATTTATCTTTCAGCAAACAGGCGGTGTTCGATGGAAAAAGAGCCATCAGGGGCGGAATACCATTCGTCTTTCGTAAGTTCAATTTTTTTTCTTATTCATTGGAATTATTTTTCTTATTTTAGAACGCTTATATTTTAGCTCAATTTGGTCAATGGTCATTTGGTCCACAACATGGATTTGCTCGTATTACTAGATGGTTGGTTGAAAAACCTCCAGAAAGACTTCCAAGTGGTGATGTTGAAGCAATATTTTCTATAATCGATGACGATTTTACTAGATCAATGTGGAATTATCCGTAATTTTCGTGCTAATTAAAATTTTAAATAATTATTTGATATTCGATGTATGAATAATGTTTATTTTATATTTTGTAGATTTCGACTAACTTATAGATTAATATTACGCGAAAAAGAATTACATTTTAATATAGGTGTGTATAATCCAAGCAAAGATCTTACGTTCAGCTTCAATATGCTACTACATACATATTTTAAAGTGCCTGATGTAAGACGTTGCCAAATAACTGGCCTTCATGGATGTACATTTATAGATAAAGTAAATACTTATAAATATTTTAGTTTTATTCATCAGATGACATAAAAATATATTAATTCTTAAATATTTTCAGACTAGAGAAGGAACTGTATACCAAGAAGGAAGAGAAGTTGTCACTATTAGTGAATGGACAGATAGAATATATCAAAACACTCCACAAGAACACGTAATTACGAATGTTGTTAGCGGTCGTAAAATGCGTATTCAAAAATATAATTTTCCTGACACTGGTTAGTTATATGAATATTACTATTTTTTATCTATCTTTAAATCTTCTATACCATTTTTTTACGTCGTAGTTATATGGAATCCATGGGTAGAGTATGCTAAAGAAATCGGAGATTTTGGAGATGACGAGTTTCCCAATATGATTTGTGTTGAAGCTGGGCATGTTTCAACTCCTGTGATACTTTTACCAGGCACTGCCTTTGAAGCAAGTCAAATATTACAGGTTCTTTCATGTATTTTATTATTTGTTTAAATTTTCAACACAAATTATTTTAAACTTATTTTTACTTTTCTTTGAAAATTTAGGTGATGTGAGTGGATGGGTCGAGTAGCAGCAATAATCACTGTCCAACACAATACGCTGCTACTAATTCGATGTGGCCTGTCCTTATGGGTTTTTTGCCATCTACTTCATCGACAACTCAACAGTCTCATCATTGCCCTGGACAAATGTTATGTTCTGTATGCGTTTCATCTTCTTTCTAATTTTTTTAATTATTTTCAATTATATAGATCGTTAGAATTTTCGAAAAAAATGTTTATACAATATACATATACATTAGATAGCGAGAAATATCAAAATCAAATTATTTCAATTTTATACAATTTCAAATTGAAATTTGTATATAAATAAAAACTTTCGTTTAATATCAAAATAATCATCTGGTTATCATAATTTGGTTTTAATATATATGTACTTATAATTCTTAAAAGGTCAATAATACTGTCAATATTTAATTAAGCACAAATATAAAGTCTTTTATATGAATATAATTCATTGTTATGTTTTAATGTGAAAATATTGTTAAAATTATGTAATACAACACAACATGCATGAAATGATTTTTTGCCAATAATATATCTAAAATTAGAAAGATCATGTACTATGATTGAAAATTTAATTCTATTTTACAATATATGTTTTCATTTATGTAATTTTTATTTTCCAAACTTCGTTTGTTTTTCTTGAGACATTAAAGAAAGACTTATATAATAAATAATAAGTATTTCAATTTTTTAACGAAATTTATTCAAAATTTGTATTAATTGTAAATACTATTTAAATATATCGTAATGGCATCTAATAAATATACGATGATATTTTACAATATTCAGTAGTATTTCAATATTTTTTAAAATATATTAATTATTATGAAATACTTGTAAAATTATGGATAAAACTAATTATAATAAATTGCTATCATTACTTACGGCATAAAATTGTGATTAAGATTACCACCCAAAAGAGGTGATTTTTTACATTAATATTGAGATTTAAAATATTGACATTACATTTTTGTTGTGATATCATTGGAATACTAATTTTTCATTTACTTAAATTTCGTTAAAAATTCTTATACTTTTTGGGATAATATTTGAAAAATGTGCACAGAATATTTCTTTCCTTGTAATACATATTAAGACATAAGACTGAATATTCTAAATGCACATAAGAAAGGCTCTCTTAAAACTTGAAAATATAATTTTGTAACTAATATTGATATATATGGTACACACACACACACACACACACACACACATATATATATATATATATATATATATATATATATATATGTGTGTGTGTGTGTGTGTGTGTGTGTGCGTGTTTGTCATTTGCATATTGTCTTCCATTCTAACAAAAGTTTGCTTTCCAAAAATATAATTATTACAAAAATGTTTAATAAATCACAAACAACATCTTTTTCTTATATTATATTTAAAGTTTTGTTATTTTTCTTAAATTATATATACAGTGCATTCTGCATACAAGAATCTTGAAATAATGTTGTTCTTTCTTTTTAAAATTAAAATTCTTTATTGATAACTTCCTTATTCAGAATACGCTGTATTCATTATAAAGTTGCTTTTTTTCAATATAAATATACTACATTTTTAAAACGCAATTATTAAGTATTATTCTATAGTTAAAATATTTAATATAATCAAATTTGTTAAGATTAAGGCTAAGGTATTTTCCTAATTTTTACACTTGTCTTTTGAAGACATTTTTATTATTATTTTCATTATTGAGTTGATATAACGTTATATATAAAAAGTGTTTAGCTATAATATGCATATTCTATCAAGAGTGCAATAATTTTAATGGATTTTGTTATTAATATTCTGTAGAACGTCTTCAAATTAAATATAGATGCAAATGTAGATTTATTTTGAAATATGGCATATAACTCCTATAATTAATTAGCACCAAAAAGATGTTTATATATATTTTTTAATATTAATATTTTAATTTGAATATATTATATACATTAATAGCATGTAAAAGATTTTTGTGAAACATATAATTCTCTTTCATAAAATTACGATTTAAAATGTGGTGGTTTCATGCCATAATTCGAAATAATTCAACAAATTAACTATGATATCGTAAGAAATATTTACAAGTAGTGGGTGCTAGTTATTCTACAACGATAACGTATACATTTTTTGAGTCAAAAAAAATATAATAAATGAAAGTCGCTAATAGAATTAATAATTCACAGAGCCAAAATTTATTTAATATTTGAGAATGATGTATTATTAGTTATTTATATGTTATTTGTTTGTTTTGTAAATTATTTTAAGAGGCTTAATTCGACTGGCTGATGCTCAATTTTATAGCGATTGGCTAGACATGTCTTGCCATATCGATAGTTCCTGTTTTTTTTTTTGCTTTGGAAATAACGATCCAAATATATATATATATATATATATATATATATATATATATATATATATATATATATATATATATAATGTTTGAATACAACAGAAATTACTTTTAGTGCCAATTTAATTTCCAAGAGAGAAATTTAATATGTACAAAATTTCACTATTGTAGGTTTTAAATGATTTCATAGTATTTATAAAAATATATCTTATGGTATTCGTAAATGAAATAAGCAATTATAGGCTGTAAATCAAGTATACGAGAAACGATATCAATTATAAATATAAGACCATGTTTTTCTATATATTTAAATTGTATACAAACATTCCCGTGATTTTTTTTTATATATATTATGTGTAAATTAGATTATGAAGTAGTGATTCTTAAAATTCGAATGAAAAACACTATTTTCGATTTTGTTATTGTATATATATATATATATATATATACATATATACACATACACTCACACACACATATATATATATATATATATATACATATATACACATACACTCACATATATATATATATATATATACATATATATATATATATATATACATATATATATATATATATACATATATATATATATATATATATATATATATATATATATATATATATATATATATACCTAACTCTTTTTTACACGATATTGAAATAACGCAGTTCACTAATAAAGAACTATAATAGAACTAAAAATAAATTTTTAGTTCTAGCACGAATCTCCAAAATTTTTATTACTTATAAGTTTCACTTGCTTGGTGGAATTTTGTAATCGATATTTTGAGCACATCCCAATATTCGATTGAGCTGAAACTTTGCATACTTGCTCACTATCGATGATAATCCAAGAATCAATTAATAGATTTACAAAATAATTAACCCTATTAGTGGAAATTAATTGCCACTAATAATGTGATGTGATGAATAATAATACAATAGTACATTTATCGAAAAATTTAGATGATAATACAATGGTGCGATTGTTATTATTAGTAATATTTTTTATACACTTAATTATTTAATTTTAATTTTGAGTGTCTTACAGAAACTTATCTATACAGCAACAAAATACAATTGGAGTATTCGTAATTAAGAAAAAGGTTAGTTTATCCGTAATAAATGTACACGCTCGTTATTAAATAGCGATGAATAGTTGCAAAATTGATTTTCATTCCTAATTTGAATTTTGTTTTGTACTTATGAATTGAATTTTCACTGTACGCTAATTTTATTATTATTTTTTATTTTATAAAAACTTATTTAATATGGATTTCACTATTATTTTTTTGGAAAAATGTATGGAGCTTTTTCATCTTCCACTTTAAAGTTATGGAACATATCCCCAAATTTACCATATATTGTATACAGTTGTTTGCACGATTTTTTTCTACGTTTGCTTAGGAACGTATCTACCGTGTAAAAAAAGTTAGGTATACATATAAACTTAGAATTAAATTGGTCATGAGACGCATATGTATGAAATAAATAACATTATATTGAATATTATTCAAATATATATATATATATATATATATATATATATATATATATATTAGAATAAATTATTTGTTAAAACGTAAGTTCGATACTTTTATGTTGTATGAAAATTTTATTATTTGTAAACAACATTGTGAAAAAATAAATAGAACAATTAATTGGTGATGGATCTAAAATGTTAGTAATTTGTTTATAATTTAAATGTGGTTCCTTTTTTTCATATGATTGTTATACATATATATGTTTATAGAATTATAGAAAAATATTTTTATGCAGTACTTATTTTTTATAAACATTCAAATCAATCCTGTTATTTTATATATAAAAATAACACGATGAAAATTGTTCCTTTCCTTTGAATCACTTTTGAAATTATATTTCATTCAATAAATATGTTATGATTTAAAAAAAAATATCCATATACTTTAGATCTAGGGATATTTAATAAAAAGATTCATTTTATTTTATTTTTTATATATTGACAGTTGATATTCAATACGAAGAATTAGAGAAAATAGCGAAAATGGATGGTAATAACTTTATTAATATATACTACAATATAATTTTCGTGTAAGAAGTTTTATGCTATCTTGGGAGCACTTTTTTCCACAGAATTGCCATAAACGCCGATTTGTTCTAATAATTCTCTCTTTGAATCAAAATAATTTTTGAACCAAGCTATAGTTTCTACTTTATCTTTAACAGGCATATAAGGATTTTTTGACATACCAACACACACTAATTCCATAAAGTGTCTTATAGGTCCTTTCTCAGGACACCATCCATCAAGATGGACCTCTAAAAATACGTGTTCCGAAAAAGGAACAAATTTCTCATCCAAATCTAAAAATTATTTCTGTGTATATAGAATGAAATTAAATGAAAAAAAACATACAAATAATACACAATTACCTTGTTCATTGTCGATAGGAAATTTCCAAATTTTGCCTTCTTTTGTCCACATTATCATTTTTTGATAGTAATTGGCGGGCGGTTGTGTCACTGCTATTTTTTTTTCATATTCTTCTAGTGTTGACCATGTTTGCAAATGCGTACCCGGAATCTGCGCTGAATCTTTTTCAAATATTCCAAGTGGTGGACCACCAAAAAGATCTATCGATTCTAATTTAGGTCTATAAATGACACATTTGAAAATCTATGGCATTTTAAAGAATAAATTTGATCAAATGTAAGATAATACTCACGAAAATGGCGTTGTTGACGTTCTTTTTGTTTTAAATTCACCAAAAGGTTTAATTTTCTTCTGAATAAATACTTGCTTTACTTGATGCGCTCTCGAAGACATATTGATATAATCTTCGGTACTTTTTGAATTGTCTATTTGCATACCTTGTATTAATTCGCTAAGCAAGTAATTTTCATCATTAATGTTAGAAGAAAGTAAAGATAAATTTATGTAATACAATTTTCACCTCCAATTCATATTTATTTTTTGCGGATCTTTATGTTCCAAAGCTTTAGTTACCAGTTGTTCTTCTATTTGTTTGTCATTGCCGAGGGATTGAGCGATAAATGCGGCCGCATTCCTTATTTCTTGATCTAAATTAAGTAATAAAAATACCTATTAAATCTTACGTCCTATAGATTCGAGCTTAAAAATAAATATTAAGAAACGTACCGGGATTTTGGGCGTCGGAATTTGGAATATCAATCTTTCTCGAATGAAATTTATAGTCTTCGACGGGCATTTTTTTCTTCGCGGATTCTTTTCTTTCTCTAGCTTCCGCGTTATCTTTGATCATCGCTCGCAAAATACTATTTATTTTGTCGGTAACGTCCTCGATATGCGGTCGATTTCGATCGGTCTCCGTCCTTGCGTCGTTTCTAGTTTTATTCGAATCGTCCTCGTCGACGACTTTCGACGACGATAACGGAGGATCGTCTCGGTTAGATTTAGAAGAAAACGATCCGATAGAATTCTTTTTAAACGAATCAATAAAAATAGGCCTAGGAATTGAAAATGATAATGTAAAACTTTCGCGCTCGCGTTTTCAAACTTCTTCAAATAAACCGAGAATTTTTTACCTGTAGATTTTCAGTCGCATCATTATAAGATATTACGATCGATTTTATACGAAAACCGAAATTTGTTACGAGAGATATGCGAACGACGGCGACAACATAACCTAAACGTCGAGTATAACAGATAATTTTGCGACCGTATAAACGATTATAAAATATATCATATAATTTGTTTATCTTAAAAAAGAAGTAATAATTTTTTTTATTAATTTTAGAACGCTTTTAAACTAAAATAACGTTTAATTTATTTGTCGTATAAATTAAAATAAAAAAAACCGTTAAGTCACGTTTTAATCGAATAAAATTTATCGCTTTTCAAATACGGCGCGTATTTAATCGGATTTACTTTAAAAACGGTTCCGCGCATAAAAATTGCGGACGAACGCGTCATCTCGGATTATGGTCGTCGTTAACGGTGTTAGGTTGGCGAGCGCGTATAGCGGTGGGGGGCGGACCAATAAGCGTCGGCCACCGAGACACGTCCGTCACTTGCCGGCGTTTCGGTGTCGCGTTCGTCGGCATCGTTGCGTCGTTCCGTGTCTTTTTTGCCGGTGGTCGTCTTTTACACGAGGAATCATGAGGTTCGGTCGATTGTCGCGCGCGGCGCTGTGTTTGCTCGTCGTCGGAATGTGCGGAGCCGCCGAAGAGGACGTCGTCGACCTGACGGACGCCGACTTCGGCAGCGGCGTGGCGCAGGTCGACACCACGCTCGTCATGTTCTACGCTCCGTGGTATGTATGCCGTTCGACAAAATAAATGTGATTCGAAATATCCATAAATGCGACATTATTTGCACAAATTGTTGCAAACGTTCCGTTAGGATGAAAATTTCTAAGGAAACTCATTTATATTTCGCTTCTATCGTAATTTAAATTATTCCATAATTACTACTCGTAACAAAGTCCAATGTCATTAATAAAAAAAAATTCATAAAATGATTATTTTTTGACCGTTTTTAAAGGTTTTCTTTAATTTATATTCGACAAAACGTCAAACTTTCATTATAATAAGAAAAGTTTTAAACAAGAAGGCGATGCAAAAAAGACATATATATATATATCTTGACGTAGACGTACTTATATAAAATCAACATTTTAGCATTGAAGGATGCGGGGAAAAAATAACATATACTCGAGTTAACTTAGTTTAATTTATTATAAAGATAAGAAATATTTAAATTAAGAAATTTTTAAAACCGATTTCGGAATTCCATATAAACCGACGTATTATATTAAAACTGTTTATTTAGAAATCGAAACTTCTAAAAAATCTAATATCAAACTTAAGGTGTTAAATCAATCGAGTATGCTTTCAAATTTATCGCCTTATATCAATCGAGCGTACTTTCTTTCTACCGTTTAGTTAAATTTGATAAAAATATGTTATATTTATTTTTTATAGTGGCCCACATTTTAATTTTATTTTAAATGCGATAATATTAATGTACGTTTATTTTAGTATAACGTGCAAAAGATAATTATCGTCGGTAATTTAGCTATTTGTCGTGACTGCGAAATACTGATAAAGAGCTATAAATAAGCCAAAATACATAAAACAAATGTGCGATTGTTGAATATCTGTAATATTTACTTTTTTTTTGCAATAATAATTTATCGTGTTCGCTTACCGTTTATTGCCTTTCGCATAATACGTGCGAAAGATTTTAATATTCTGTCTACGTTGCAATACAATAATATAATTCATCGTATTCGTTATCTATACAGGTGCGGGCATTGTAAAAGATTGAAGCCCGAATACGCCAAAGCTGCGGAAATATTGAAAACTAACGATCCACCAATAGCATTAGCAAAAGTCGACTGTACCGAAGGCGGTAAAGACACCTGCGGTAAATTCTCCGTATCGGGTTATCCCACTCTTAAAATCTTCCGCAATGGAGAGGTTTCGCAGGATTATGGTGGACCACGTGAAGCAAGTAAGAAATAACGAAATTATAAAATAAAATATAATATAATATTTAAAAATAAATAATAAATTTACCCGTATTTATGTTACGTTGATAGATGGAATTGTAAAATATATGAGAGCTCAAGTAGGACCAAGTTCAAAAGAACTCTTATCACTTAAAGACTTCGAAGATTTCATTAACAAAGATGAGGTATCCGTTATTGGTTTCTTCGAAAAAGAAAGCGATCTTAAAGTGGCATTCATCAAATTGGCTGATAAATTACGTGAAAAAATCAGATTTGCACATACATCAATTCCAGAAGTGCTCAAGGCTAACGATCAGACGTTTGTGTTTTTATACGAAATCAAAAAAAAAAATACTTGTTTAAACTCAATTTCATATTATATATTTTTTATCTTACAGAAATGGTATTATTTTGTTCCGTCCTAAACAAATGTCTAATAAATTTGAGGATGACCAAGTGCTTTACTCGGGTGATAGTGATTCCGCTGATATCAATAAATTTATCACTCAAAATTAGTGAGTAAAAATTATTTAATTTAATTGATTTCATTAATTACAACTTATAATTAATTATCTTTAAATACTCTTAACTTTTTTAATATCATTTATTTTTTTTAAAAGTCGAATTTATTTTTTTCCCATTATTTATTATTATTTTAATTTATTTTTGAAAAATATATTGTAATGCTATACAAATTTAATTTATTGACATTTAAATAATAAAAAAATATATTTTTTAGTCATGGATTAGTAGGATATCGTACTCGTGATACAGCATCCGATTTCAAAAGACCTTTGGTTATTGCATTTTATAGTGTTGATTATGTTAAAAATGCCAAAGGCACTAATTACTGGAGGAATCGAATTCTTAAGGTTTGTATAAAATTATTTTCAAAATTTTTATTGCATATGAAAGTACGATTTTATAGTATGGTTTGATCTCTAGGTTGCTAAGGAATTCTCAAATGACTTTACCTTTGCAATCAGCTCGAAAGATGATTTCACCCATGAACTTAATGAATTTGGGTTGGACTATATCAAAGGAGATAAACCAATTATTTGCGCATACAACAGTGCTGATCAAAAATTCGTTTTAGAAAAAGAGTTCAGGTATGTATCATTAATTATAATATATTGTATATTTTTGAGATTTTTATTTCACAATTTTATATTTTAGTATTGATGCTTTCCAAGCTTTCTTAACTCAATTCAAAAGTGGAGAATTGGAACCTTATATTAAATCTGAACCAGTTCCCGAATCTAACGACGGTCCCGTTAAAGTGGCCGTTGGAAAGAATTTTGATGAAATTGTTAACAAGAACGAGAAGGATACTTTGATTGAATTTTATGCACCATGGTGTGGACATTGCAAAAAGCTTGCTCCAGTTTATGATGAACTTGGAGAAAAGGTATTTAGAGCAAAATAAAACATATTATGCATCACCTTTTTACATCATACATTTTTTAATTATAATATTATTTGGTTTGAAGCGTATTAAATAACTAATTTAATTATATGAAATAATTTCAATATTACTATTTTTTTATAGATGAAAAATGAAAATGTAGAAATTGTCAAAATGGATGCTTCAAATAACGACGTACCACCACCCTACAAAGTTCATGGTTTCCCAACCATTTACTGGGCACCAAAAAATAGCAAGAAAAATCCTGTTTCGTACGAAGGCGGCCGAGAAGTAGACGACTTTATTAAATACATTGCCAAACAAGCCACAGATGAACTTAAAGGCTACGATAGAAAAGGCAATCCAAAGAAGACTGAATTGTAATGTGAAGGAGCCGCATTTATTTTTTATATTCTGGTAACATTTACCAGCTTAAAATATCTGTATAAATAAATAGAACCTTTTCGTGGCGGTAATTATAAGAAATACTATTAGTATTCGAATAGATATAATTTAAGAGGTTGTCAATTCCATGAATACTGTGTTATTTTGTTACATATGTCACACAAAGTATGCAACGTTTTGGATTTATTTTTTTCTTTGAAATAAACATTTTTTACAAAATTTATTGTGGATTTGCTTTATTCAACCATTTTACCAATGATAGGGGAAAATAGTAAGTAATCATTATAGTTTATGACTTGTTTACTCTTTAAATGCGTTATTTAATGAGGTAATTACCCATGACTCCTAAAACTGATAAAATATAAATATATTTAATTAAATCATATATATAGTATAAAATTTCTACATAATTTTGTTCTGTAGCAATATGAATAATTATATTGCTATATTTTATTTATATTTCAAACTACGCCATCTATGTTCATCATCAGAAATTCATTCATCAATATAGATGGATTGTTTTCATAATATAATTTATAAATAATGAAAATTTTGTAGTGATATTATCTAATTATATAAAAGTGTAAATTATCCATATTAGATTTTTAAAGTTATTTTTTTTTATTTAAATATAAAAAAATGAGTTTAAATAATTAAAAGAAATGGAAGATTAATAACAATTAATTTACGTTTGAAATCTATGGTAAAGCAAAAATTATAATTAAATTATTATCTATAATAAGAATAATCAATATATAAAATTTAATATAGTAACATCTTTCACCTCTAATATTACAAAAAGTTCTACTTTTATGAATATTTATAGAATAAAACTTGTACTTTGACAACTGTTTGTATGATAATTTTCCAAATTCGTACACAAATTATTTTTTTTGTCGATACACTGTTTCATAGCAACCATTAATGACAAACATTCAATGTGTTTATTTAGCTTTCTCCAAAAAAAAAAATATAATAAAATGAACGTCATCAAGAAGATTAATTCTCCACAAAGGTACTGTTCGATCGATTGAGTCATATTTCACATGTTTAATTTATAAATTTATTTTATAGAAACCAAAATATGTATTCATCTCAACGACAATTGGTTGATAATGATGATACGTCCGACGATATAATTATTGGCACTTTGCACAGTATGAAAACTGCTTCACATGTCAACGAAGCGGTCGAAGTTGAAATAGCTCCACATAAGCACGAACTCGAAATCATCGACAATGATGAAGAAATAGAAGAAGTGTTCGAAAAAAATTCCAGCGATCAAAACGATCCGCAAATAACAGAGAGTTATAAAGATGTAAAACGTAAAAGACGCAAAACTAAAAATAAATTTAAAGTTAAAAATGATACGGCTGAAGAATCTTATGGAAATTCGCCAGCATCAACGTCTAGTTCTACAGAAAATAATCGTTCGCTTAAAAAATTAATTGATAAGGATAAATTGAAATCGAAAATTCAATCTTACGATGATGTAATGATTAGTAAAAAATCTCTAAGTATAGACACAGAAAGTACCGATGATTCTCGTAAATCGAATATTAAAGTAAAACATAAAAAAAAGAATAGATTTAAGTATGAAAAATTTAAAGATTCTAATAGATCTATTGATGATATTGAAGAAAATCATGAAATGGAAATTATGAATGAACGTAGCGGTTCACAAAACACCAATGAAAGACCTCAATCTTCAAACACTAGAAATCTAAAAATAATAGGTAATACTTTAATCGAAATTTGACAGAAAAAAAAGATATTACTAATACAAAATTTATTATTATTTTTTTATGTAGGAGTGCATATTTTAGATACTGACATTTTAGAAAATCATTTACTTCTTTTTAAACCTTTTGTAAAAATTTATATCGTGGATTCTAAAAATGAAACGATTTTACGAACTAAATCAACGACTTCAAATGAAGAAAGCAATTGTTCAGCTGTGACAAAATACTTTGATTGCAATAAAAATAGGTAATCAAATTGAAAAAAAAAACTTATTATTTAGAAAAAAAAAAGATAATGATTTAGATATTTTTTTAAGGACCGTCATACCAAAATGGGATGAAATTATTTTGTTTGAAAATGATATTATTGAAAACATATCATTATCCGATGTTATAATAATTTTCGAAATAATCGATAAAGTCAAACGAAAAGATGAAAGTAATAATTTTGAATTGTATTTTTAAAAAAATATTTTAATACAATAGACGACATTAAATAACAGAAAAAATGCAGAATTTATCATTAAGATTTTAGAAGTTTAAACTATATTTAACTCATTTTTATATAGCTATCCTGAAACATTGTTTGTACATATCATAATATATAAAATTTGAAAACTTTTTCTAATGAAATATTTTTATATATAAAAAAGAACAATAGTAATATTATTTTGTCAAATCAGTTATTAATTATTTGTATAATTTTCATTATATTATCCATCAATAATATTTCAAGTAAAATAATACGTTTTCTGAGTAAAAAATTAGAAAATATACATAAAATCTAATAAATCAATTAAATTTATTGTTTGTATTCTAATTATTTAAAAAATATAATATGAGTTATTACTATGTAAATAATTAGACTTAATAACTACTGAAAAAATTACAGATTCTGAAAATGATATATCATTATGCTGGGCATTTATAAAACCGATCGGTTTCGATGACATGTTCAATACAAATAAAAAATTGAACCTACAATTGTACGAAATGCAAGAAATATATTCTCAAACAAATAAACTAAACGTTTATCAGTGTTGGAAACTGAAACCATGGAAAAAATATCCGAGTACATTAAATATTGTTTTAATGAGCACTTCATCCGATGACACATCGGAACAAGTCAATAGTTTGAAACTCTCCATTTTAAGCAACAAAAGAGAAAACGGTATTCTAACAAAAAATAAATATGTCTCTAAATCAATTGAAATGCACAATTTACATAAATTGACTATGGAAAAACGATCATCGGAAGACTTGATTGAAATTCCAAATAAAATAATATCACCGCTGAACAATTTGAATGGCAACAGCACTTCAATAAAATTCAGTTCATGCGGTAAACTTTTAGCCTTTTCCGCTTTCGATAACAATAAATACTTTTTATTAATATATAAGGTAATTATAAAAGTTAGTGTAATCACTATTATTAAATACTATTATAGAAGTTATATAGATATTTATAATTATTATATGAAACAATATAATAAACATTATTGAAAACCAATTTTGAACTATTATATGGGACAACATCATTATAATTGTTTTTGACATCTCAAATAATATTAATAAAAATATTTGATGTGATAGAAGAAAACTAATATGTTATTTTATTTTATATATAAATGAATAATTAATGATAAAATTATATGTACCATATATCTTTTTCAGATACCCGAATTTGAAAACGTAGCGAAACTATCACATCACAAAGGTTTAATTTATGATATATGCTGGAATAAAAATTCTAATCAAATCGTTACAGCATCCGCAGATTTTTCGGTCAATGTGTGGAATATAAATGAAAATTTTAAATGGACAAAACAAAAATTACATCATTCATCTTTCGTTTATACGGCACGATTTTGTAAATGCAACGAAAATATTATAGCTACCGGTTCTTATGATAAAACTATTCGTATTTGGATATTGAAAACCTCACAGAGTGACGAATTAAAATTTGAACTCACTGAAGAACTCGATGGTCACACCGGATATGTCAATTCAATCTGTTTTATGGATTACAGTGAAATGTTCTTTTCGGCTGATAGTGATGGAAATATTATCAAATGGGGAAAAGGAAAAAATGGCTGGATCAATATTATGTACATTTTTTATAAATTATAAAACATTTATTATAAATTATACAATTAAAATTAAATAAATTCTTTTTTAAGGGATATTGATATGAATGAATTCAAAGGTAAAATTATAAACGATCTTCTTCTATTTCATGATAATCGCAGAATGATAATTGTAATCAGAGATGATATACCTTGGGTACTAAACTTAACATCAACAATAACATGTAATCGTTTTAAAAATGGAGCGATAAATAGGTGATTTAATATTCATAAATATTTTAATCAATATATATATATATATATATATATATATATATATATATATATATATATATATATATATATATATATATTGAATTTATAAATGTATTACTGTAATAATTAATATAAATTTTGATAATTTTCAATTGTGCGTTTAGATATCAAACAAGAGGTTTTCTTTCACAATGTGAAACATTTCTTTTCGTTGGTAGTAATATATGGAAAATAGAAACTGGACAACTCTGTTGCATTATTAATCCAATGCAATTCGATCATCATCCAATTATATCGATGGACTTTCATCCATTTTACAATCTGACGGCATTGTCGTGTGGCAGAAAAAACACGTCCCTATTATTGTGTTATCATTTTCATAAATACGATATCGATCCAAGTTTAGGAATGGAAATCATGATAGATATGACGATATGTAATCGAACTTCCGACGATTCTGTCACGTTAATAAACCGTGAAACCAACAATAGATTTAAAAATACCGTATTGAAGATAAACGGTAATGTACAAAATAATTCACCGTTTAAAGGTAAACATATTAAACTTTGGGATTTACTGAGAAAAATGGACGATTTAATATCGAGAGCAAAACAAAACTGTAATAATGTCAGATCGGTCAAAATGAATGCGGGAAATGAAAAAATTAGTATCGTCGAAGAAACATTTATTCAATGTGGTGGAACAAATTCTGATATAGAGAGTTCTAATACGGTTTCGGTGAATTTGACAGATTTTCATGAAAAAATCAACAATATAAATCTGAATCATAATACGGATGCTGCGAGTCATACCGATTCGGATTCTTCTCACGTTTTAGGAACATACACCGTGGAAAATGAAAAACAAAAAAATAATATTGTAAAATGTATTAAAGAAAATGTAAACGAATATTCGTCTTCGGCGAGTAACGTTGAATCGCTTGAGGAGGATCAAGGAACTTATACAATAGACGCTCCTCAAAAAATGTGATTCAGTAACATTGTTATGCTTTTTTATATTATTATATAATAAATATAGAGGGATCTTCAACGTATAATTAAATAAAAATATATAAAACTCTTAATTATTATCAAAGAATATTTAGTTCTCTTTATTTTCATGATCACTGTTCAGTTTCTAAATAAAAATATTTCATAAAATTTAATTTTAAATTTTATACAAACCAAAATATTTTCCATTTTTTTTTATTCATCTTCATCACTCATATTTGTTCAAAAAATTTTCTATACTTCCATTTTAAGTATTATTTTTATGTATTTACTTTTCAAATATTATATGCTATACATATATAATATTATAAAAATAACTAGATTTTTTTTTCAATTTGAAAAAAAATACCATTATTTTTAATATAATTAATAATACGTAAAATATAAAATAATTGACGAGTTTCACAGTCGCAATATTTTAAATGTAAGCATATTTTTTACAAAATGAATAAATTATATTAATAAACTACCATTTTTTATTATTGAAAATTTGAATATACAGCAATGCAACATTTCTTTTTATCAAATTTAAAAAATGCCATCAATAATTATTTATATTAATTATCCAACAATAGATAAACTGAAATAAATTTGTTAAAATATTTATTTTTGAATATATAGACCACCAGATAGTTAACTAAAAATATATATAATCATTCTGAAAGTTTTCTCTTTATTACACTGTGCATAATTATCACGGTTATATTTCAAACTGGATTCAAATTGCTAAGAATGATGAACAAATAACTATGTCACCAATACAATTTAAATAATATAAAAAAAGTATAGATTTTAAAATAATATTATATTTTATTTATAAATATTTCACAAATCGATTTTATCACAGTTTAAATCACTTTTAAATTGTTATAAAATATTTAATTTAAAAGCAAATAAAAATATCTATTATAAAATTGAAAGTCCCTGTCGTTATATCGCAACGAAGCTTAAGATTGATTTCAAATACATAAACCAGTTGTTAAATACTTCTCGGCTTGTATAGACTGATAAACATCCGAATGTATAATATGAAGAAAGTTGTCCTATTTTTGGCAGTTTTTTGTACAATTCACTATTCGTAAGTATTTTTATAATATAAATATTTTTTTTTTCAATTATTAGAAATATACAATATTCTATTTATTTTCAATTCAAATTTTAAATTCTAAAACTTATATAAATTTGTACTTAAATACCATTTATTTATTACATATTATATTCATAAAAAAATTATTGGTAAAAATTTGATATATTTTAATGAAATTTCATAGTATAAACATGTAAAAATTGAAAATTCTTAATATATATTATTTAAAAACTAATCAGTTTTTTAATGTTTTGCCTATAAATTTTTAGTAAAATTCACTCTAACCTCTTTTTATACAATAAAAATATGTAATATAATTGGAATTAAAGAAATTTCTATGTATATAAATAAAAATAAAAAAAAAACTATTTGTTACTTGAAATATAATGAACAAAGTTTTAATGTATTGCAAAATATTCATGTGAAACATAGTTTAAATATATATATATATATATATATATATATATATTATATATATAATAATAGTATGATAACTGTGCTATATTCTTTTTTATTTTATTGTGTAAAAAATATATCTTATTTTTATTATTTATACTTGATAAAAAAAACAAGTAACAAAGAGTTTGTTGGAATAGTTTTTCAATTCTTGATTTGATTTGACGATAAAACATTTTTTTATACATCACCTTTTTTAGATTGATATAATAAATTGTACTTGAGATAATGTCATCTATTGTTTATATGACAATGATTATGTAAGAATTATACATTACGTGATTTGATTACATATAACGCATTTTATATATTTCAGAGAATGTGCCGATTATCCTTACACAAAATTTCCTGATAATTTCACTTTTGGAGTCGCCACAGCTGCTCATCAAATAGAAGGAGCATGGAATCTTTATGGTATATTTTCATATCATAATGAAACGTTATAATAAATTAATGTGCGAAAAAAATATAAAAATTTACAGGAAAGACCGAGAATTGCTGGGATAGACTTTCGCATTCACGGCCGGAATTAATTGCCGATGGAACTAATGGAGATGTCGCTGCAGATTCTTATCATAGATATGCTGAAGATGTGGAAGCATTGAAATTTTTAGGAGTAGACTTTTATCGCTTTTCATTTTCATGGGCTCGTATACTTCCCACAGGAAGAGTGGATTACGTGAATCCTGAAGGAGTTCAATATTATAATAATTTAATAAATTTACTTTTAGAGAACAATATTCAACCATTAGTATGATTTTTTTTATCAACTTGTATAATTTAATAATTATATTGACAGAAAATGTATATTTATACAATTGTTATTGCTATTATCAGGTTACTTTGTTTCATTGGGATCTTCCTCAAACTTTACAAGATCTTGGAGGTTGGACTAATCCTTACATAATCGATTATTTTGAAGACTATTCCCGCATATGTTTTGAACTATTCGGTGACCGTGTGAAATCTTGGATCACTTTCAATGAACCATATGAAATTTGTGAAGATGGTTATGGTGACATTAAAAAAGCTCCAGCAATAAATAGCAATGGTGTTGGAAACTATCTTTGTGGAGATAATTTATTGAAATCTCATGCAAAATCTTATCATTTATATGACAAAGAATTTCGTCCAACACAAAAAGGTAGTATCATGATTAGTATAAATTCTATATGGTATGCTCCAACTGATGAAGAAGACCAAGAGCAAATAACTCTTGCTGAAACCGCAAATCAATTTAAAGTTAGTGTTATTTAACATATTATATATTGTTTTAAATAAGAATATTATTTGATAATTTATTTTTTTTTTAGTTTGGATGGTTTGCACATCCAATTTACACCGAAGAAGGTGGATATCCGAGACAAATGATTGAACTAATCGGAAATCGCAGTATTGAAGAAGGTCTACCTCGATCACGATTACCGGAAATGACGGATGAATGGAAAAATCTAATTCGTGGAACAGCTGATGCTCTCGGCATTAACCATTACACTACCCATTTAGTCACACCAGGTTTGGATGCGACTGCCCAATCACCATCATGGTTGAAAGATCTTGGAGCTGTGATTTCTACTGATATTGGAAGACCGTCTGCTTCTGAATGGCTTAGGGTATTATTACATTCTAATCTAATTATTTTATCATACAATATTTATTTAAAGCATATCAAAAGAATTAGTCTACTAAAATTTTAGGTTGTACCAGAAGGCTTTGGAGATTTATTGAGATGGGCTAAAAAAACATATAATGATCCAGAAATAATTATTACTGAAAATGGTTTTTCTGATCGTGGAACATTGGAAGACGACGACAGAATTAGTTATTTTAATGTATATTTATAATATAATATAAATATATTCTATAATAATAATAATAATGATAATAATAACATTTTTTCAGGATTACTTAGCTGAAATGTTAAAGGTTATGTATGAAGATAATGTAAGAATTACTGGATATACTGCATGGACTTTAATGGATAATTTTGAATGGAGAGCTGGATTCTCGTAAATTTTTTATTTTCTATTTTTTTTTAATTTATCAAGTAAGTATCTGATACTTATTTATATTTACAGAGAACGATTCGGATTTTATTATGTAAATATAACTGATCCAGAATTATCAAGAACTCAAAAGAAATCGGCACAGATGTATAAAAATCTCATAGCTTCAAAAGAGATAAACGAAGATTTTTCATCAGCAAAGGCAGTAAGTTTAGGATAATAAAGTCCAAGATATTCTAATAAAATTGAATAAAAAGCTATATATTTATTAATTTAATTTTCTTAAAACTTTAAAATTCTGCTTTTCAAATTTTAATGGAGTACTGTTAAAATTATTGCATCTATTTAGAAAAATAATAAATAACCTAATTTAAATAATACAAAATATATTTTAAAAAACAAATTAATATTAAATAATATATGTAAAAATTTTTCTAACACAACTGAATTTACAGGATTATAGAAGAAATTAGAATGTGTTCTTCAAACCACGTGGAAATGCTACTAACTACTAATAAAAAAAAAGATAAATAAAAAATGTTTTTAATACATATTATAATTTATTTCATCTCAAATTAATAAACATAATAATATAAATATTAAAAATATCGACTCATTTAAAATAAATTAATGTTAACAAACACTTGATAAAATCTAAGATTAATTTTGCACGAAGTAAATTTCAAAAATAAATTCATTAAACATAGTAGAACTAAAAATGAAAATAAAAATCTTCATATAATATATGTATAATAAAAAATATAAACTTAATATTAGAATTATTTGCTAAACAAAATACATACAATGATCTCATAAAATAATTAGTGTAATTAATTATATAGAAAATATGTTAAATAAAACTATATATAAAAAGATTATTAATGAAAAAAATATTAAGTTCGTAAATGTTACTTATTATCTCAAATTTCTTTTTTAATGAATAATTTTGTTATAAATCAAAATAAAAATTTGATACTTAATATATATTTGAGCAATATTCTTTAGACTGAAGGAAAATTATACAAACATTTTTCCACAATAATTATTGGTTTTATCTGCAATTTGCCTATTTTTAATACAAAAATTCAAAAATTAAATATGGATTTAATATATAATAGTATTTTATATTTAAAAGAATTATCGCAAACGAGTGTAAAATTTGAAAATATTATAAATTGATAAACGTGCTATAAATATTATTACAATGGTAATGAAAATCACACAAAATTTTTAGATATTATTTTATATTGAATTAATTAAAAAATAAATATAATTAATGCAGGAATTGAATTGATAATTATTTGATTTTTTTTACATTTTCCATTTTATCATTTTTCTTTTTATTTTATTTACAGCAATATTGTGAAACAAGAGAGGGTTCAGGTGATAAAGATTGCCCATAAAAAACAGGAGTTTTATATCAAATTATTGGTATTTTATGATTTATTGGCGTATTAACAATTTTATCTCAAATGATAAAGTAGTTTATCTTTTTATTTTTAATTTTTATCAAAATATATTACAAATTTATATTAGAATTTTAGATATATTAGAACTTTATATAAATAATGTTGAAAATTTAATGTTTCTTTAATTTTGTTAATTGTAATAAAATAGTTTTTGTTAATATTATTGTAATATTAGTCATACTAAAGTCTGATTTATATATATGTAATAATTAATTTCAATATATTTTTAATATTATATATAAATTTTTGTATAAATATACAACTATATGTATTTTTGTAATATATTATAATAAAAATATTTTACTTAATATATAATTAATTTCTTGGTATAAACTTTACTTCAATTGGATTACTAGATCTCAAAACAAGATCAACTGTAAATAAAACATCAGCCGGACGAGTGACGGCTTCGAGTTTAAAATTCTTTAAAATTGTCGCCAATACAGCTTTCATCTCCAAAAGTGCAAACTTTTGACCTGTAATCAAGCATATAATCGAGGTGAAGATAATAAATTTTACCTTGAAAATATTTATTATAGTAAAATTACCAATGCAATTTCTTGGACCAGCACTGAACGGTAAATATGCATAAGGATGCCTTTTTGCACAATTTTCAGGCAAAAATCTATCTGGATCAAATTTTTCAGGATTAGGATAAATTTTCGGGTTTCTGTGCAAATCAAAAATGTGTATATTACAAGACGTATTAGCAGGAATTGTATAATTTTCTGAAAAACCAAAATAATGTTTATTAATTGATATGTTAGAAAAAAATATGTGTGTTGAAATAAAAAAAACATACTCAATTTTACATCTTCATATATCTCTCTGGCAATGAAAGGAACGCTAGGATATATTCGCAACGATTCTTTTAGACATCTTTCTAAATATTTAAAATTGTTCAAATCTTCAATCGTTATTTTTCTAGTTGTATCTCCCATTATTTCATCAATTTCTTGCACCATCAACTCTTGAGCATCAGGATGATTAGCAAACAGCATTAAACAAAAAGTCAATGCCATAGTTACAGTATCATGACCCTATTTTCAAAGATTTTTGTTAATATATATATTTTTTTAAATTATAATTTATCCAAAAAAAAAATATATATATATAATGCAATACTTCAAACATAAATGTGTCGACTTCTTCAGTTATTCCAGGTTCATCAATTTTATTTTCAGATTCTGCAGACAGCAACAAATCCAACATGGCTAGTCTCTTTTTCATCCCCAAAGCACGCTCTTCCGTATAATCTTCAATATCAATTTTATTTCCCGTTATTACTTTCTCTTGTCTTCTTTCTTTAACAACGTTTGTGGTGAAATTATGCAAAGTTTTTAAAACAGATCGTTGTTTAAATCCTGTAGGTGACAAGTTGAAGATGAAATTTGGAAATAGCCATACTCTGAACGAACGATGGACTAAATATTCTCCGAGAGTGTAAATTGCATTTTTATATTTGACAAAAGAAGTTTTGTTGGAATCCAAATTAGTTCCCATAGAAGTTTCTAAAAAAAAATGCATTTCATGATTACGCAGCAAAATGATAAAATAGATATATTTAAAAAAAAAAGTCAAAATAATTATAGATAGTATTTTAGATAAATATCAATATTATCTTTCAAACATTTTTTCATTGGTCAAATTCGATTTTAATATATCAAATTTATTTATTTACAAAAATATTATAAAAATGCAAAAGAATAATGACTGAAGACTTTTTGATATATAACATTATATAACTATTATATTAATAAGTTAATATGGTTACAAGTTTTTAATGTAAAAAAAAAATATTGACTACCACAAATTGTGTGTAAAGCAAAGTTGGTCATGAAAGGTAATACGTTTACGCTTTTTTCATTGGTTTTTTTCAATTTTTCCACTAGACGATCGCTGTGCTCTACGAATACTTTAGAAAATTGCGTCAGAATATTGAAGTGAAACGCCGGAGTTAAAATTTTTCTACGACTAAACCATTTTGCTCCTGTAAAAATTAATTGTTATAAGTAAAAGAAAAAAAATGATTAAACAGTAAAGAAATGATTAAAATCGTATATAATATACCGGTGCTTGTTAGAAGACCAGTTTGTAACCAAGGAAGTATGAAGTCATACACTTGTCCTTTCGTTATGTGTTTATTACTACTTAATATAACCTAAAAGAATTTATTAAACAATACATTTTTGTTTAAATAAAATGTGAAAAAAAAAGATAACGAATTTTAGTTATAGACAATCAAACTTATATATAGATACCTCAATATCTTCAGGATTACACAAATTTATATTAGCATCATTTATAAACCACAATTTGAATGTACCATTATATTTATTAGCCAATGTTCTCACAAGGTAAAATAATGATTCTATAAATCATGAAAATATTATTGATATATTAATTTCAAAATTCATTATAAAATATTAAATTTTACCTTTTGGAACAAGAAAATCCAGCGAGTTTCCCAAAACAGGTAAAATTTTTGGTCCTGGAAATTCGTTGACCAATTTTCCTTTTCTACTACTATGTATATATTGATGAAAAGCATATAATGCAATAATTATGACAAATATAATGAAATACATTTTTACTACAAGTGGACTTAAGTGGATAAATGAAAATTCAGAAATGATAAACGAGATACACAGTCATAAGTAATTGACATAATTATCTATATATTTTCATCTGAAGTTATCCATATGAGTTATCAGTTAATTAATCAAATAATATTTGTAAATCTTTTCTTATATTCATATTTCTAGTGACGTTTCATCTTTAGGAATTATTAAAAATTAGCAGTTCCAACAACACTTAAATTTATTAAAAAAAAAAAGAAAAATAATACATTTTTAACATATTTTAAACATTTTTGAAAATAAAAATACATTATTCTCAAATGAAGTTTTAATAAAACTTAATAAATCTTCTAAATAAAGTTTTTGAGAATTAAAATATTGTTTAATTCTATATTTTACACCAATGTTGATTTATATATTTATTTATTATTATTTTAAAATATTTTACACAAGTCACTAATATGTTTATACAAAGTAGAAAATAATTAATTTTTGATAAATGATGAATTTTCATATACACATGGTAGCAAATTTCAGATATTAATTTTTAAATTTATTTCTATAACATATATTACATTTTCAGTTATATGTAAATTTATTTAACACTATATGATATACTTAAATACAAAATGAATTATTAATTTCTCGATATAAACTTCACTTCTACTGGATTGCTGCTTCTCAAAACGATATCAAGAGAAAATAAAACGTCTTCACGTTTAGTGACAGGTTCCAGTTTGAAATTTTTCAAAATTGCAGCCATTATAGCTTTCATTTCCAAAAGTGCAAACTTTTGACCTATGTTTATTATAAATCATAATAATGTAGTTCAAAAAGTATTTAATTTTAGATAATAATACAACTGCGTCTAGTCACCAATACAATTTCTTGGACCTGCACTGAAAGGCACATAAGCATATGGATGTCTTTTTGCACAATTCTCCGGTAAAAATCTATCTGGATCAAATTTTTCAGGATTTGGATAGATTTTTGGATTCCTGTGTAAATCATAAATGTGTATGTTGCAAGACGTTCCAACTGGTATCGTATAATTTTCTTTAAAAAATATTGTATACAGAATTAATTTATATATTTTTTTTATTCTATACATAATTATAAAATTAATGAAATCTACTTAATTTAATATCTTCTGTTATTTCTCTTGCAATAAAAGGTACACTAGGATATATCCTCAACGATTCTTTTAAACATCTTTCTAAATATTTCATATTGTTCAAGTCCTCAATCGTCACTCTTTTATCTATGTCTCCTATTACTTCCTTAATTTCCTGTACAACTAAATCTTGTGCTTCTGGATTATTAGCAAATAACAATAAACAAAAATTTAATGCCATTGTTACAGTATCGTGACCCTATTTTTGTAACAATATATTAATTATGTAAATAAACTGATTTAGTATAAATTAACGACAATATTGAACCTCAAACATGAACGTATCCACTTCTTCTATTATGCCAGATTCATCGATTTTACCATCGGATTCTGCTGATAGCAATAAATCCAGCATGGCAAGCCGTTTCTTCATCCCCGAAGCACGCTCCTCTGTATAATCTTCTGCCACAAATTTATTACCACTGATGATTCTTTCTTCTCTTCTTTCTTTGATGACATCAGATGTGAACTTATGCAATACTTTTAAAACTGACTTTTGTTTTTTTCCAGTAGACGATAAATTAAAAATAAAATCTGGATACAACCAAACTCTAAATATACGATGAACCAAATATTCACCCAGGGAATATAAAGCATTTTTGTAATCGACTATAGTATTTTTTGTTGAATCTAAATTTGTTCCCATAGCAGTTTCTGAAAATATTAACAACTGATAAATTATTCGTTGACTCAATTTTTATGAATATATTAAAGATATATAAAAAAAATAATTAATACAAGTATTTATAAAATAATAAAAAAAAACCTATATTTTACCACATATAGTTTGCAATGCACAATCAGTGATAAATGGTAATACATCTACCGCTTTTCCGTTTGTTTTTCTTAATTTTTCCACTAAACGATCACTCTTTTCAACAAAAATCTTAGAAAACTGTGTCAAAATATTGAAGTGAAACGCTGGAGTTAAAATTTTCCTACGTTTAAACCACTTTTCTCCTATAATAATAATAATAAACTTTTATAAGACCGTAACCAATTGTTTTAAATTTATGATAAAAAAGGTAGATCATACCTGTACTAGTTAAAAGACCAGTATTCAGCCACGGATGTATCAAGTTATACATACGACTTTTTGTTATTTGTTTGTTACTGCTTAAAATTATCTAAATATAATTTTTGAAACAAAACGAAAATTTTACAATGAAAGAAAAACACATTGAAATATTATATATTGTTGTAATTTTATAATATTTCAATAATATAATGAAGTTTGGCTTTATTAAAACCAATGTTATATGAGTTAAATATTAATTAATATTATTATAATGTTACCTCTATATCTTCAGGATTACAAATATTTATGTGAGGTCCTTTCACAACCCATAATTTATATATACCCCCATGTTCATTTGCAAGAGCTCTCAATCGATAAAATACAGATACTGTGTAGAAATATGATTGTTGATTAATATTAAATTATTTATTAATATTTTTATTATTATTTACAATTATGTAATATACCTCTTGATGTAAGAAAATCTAGGGAATTTCCTAAAATTGGAAGAATTTTAGGACCTGGCGTTTCATTTAATAATTTTCCTTTCTTACTGCCATGTATAAATTGATGAATAGCATATAATGTAATTGTAATGACAAATAAAATTAAAAACATTATTATTCGATTTAATATGAACTTTAATGAATAAATGAAATATTGGAAATGATAAATAAAATAAATCTAAACCATTAAAAGTATATTATATCTCTTTATTATCAGGATTATCAATATACAATAATATCAATCTAAATATGAACAAATCAATAAAATACATGTATTATCTAATCTTTGCAATTTTATTAAAATTAAGATTTATATCGTGCATAAAAAAATAGTCGAAATAAATTTGTAATATGCGTATAAAAACCTAATTATTATTGTAAGAAATATAGATAAAAAATTTATTTTATTGTATTATATTATTCAACATAAATAATATTTTGAAGATCAAGCTATTGATCTAAAGATGTTAAATAAAACATTAATAAGAAGATTTGCGTTAAATGATAATTGTTATACTTAGTTATATTTTTAATTATACTTTGAAATCAGTTGTGGTAATTATTTAATTATTGTTTTTAAAATATTTTACATAAATCGCTAATATGTATACATATTGTAAAATAAAAATTAACGAATTTCTATTAGATGATTTATTTTAAAACATATTTGGGAGTAATTTTTAGATTTAATACATATGTAAATTATTATATTTAATAATATAAATATATTATTATATTGACATATAATATATTTTTAGTTGTTTATACATATACTTAAATTTTATTATAATATATATATATATATATATATATATATATATATATATATAAATTCAAAATGAATTATCAATTTCTCGATATGAATTTAACTTCTACTGGATTGCTGCTTCTCAAAACGATATCAAGAGAAAACAAAACTTCTTCACGTTTAGTAACAGGTTCCAGTTTGAAATTTTTCAAAATTGCAGCCATTATAGCTTTCATTTCCAAAAGTGCAAACTTTTGACCTATGTTTATTATAAATAATAATAATGTAGTGTTCAGAAAGTATTTAATTTTAAATAATAATACAACTTCGTTTACTCACCGATACAATTTCTTGGACCTGCACTGAAAGGCACATAAGCATATGGATGTCTTTTTGTACAATTCTCCGGCAAAAATCTATCCGGATCAAATTTATCAGGATTAGGATATATTTTTGGATTCCTGTGTAAATCATAAATGTGTATATTGCACAGAGTTCCAACTGGTATCGTATAATTTTCTTTAAAAAAGTATGTATAGGTAATTAATTTGTATTATTTAAATTTCATTTACTATTATACAATTAAAGTAACTAACTCAATTTCAATTCTTCTGTAATTTCTCTTGCAATAAATGGAACACTAGGATATATCCTCAGTGATTCTTTTAAACATCTTTCTAAATATTTCATATTATTCAAGTCGTCAATCGTCATTATTTTATCTGTATCACCCATCACTTCCTTAATCTCCTGTACAACCAAATCTTGAGCTTCTGGATTATCAGCGAATAACAATAAACAAAAATTTAATGCCATTGTCACAGTGTCATGACCCTATTTTTATAATATTACATTAATTCAAAAAAAAAACTAATATAACTTAAGTTAATAATAATATTACTACACCTCAAACATGAACGTATCCACTTCTTCTATTATGCCAGCTTCATCAATTTTACCATCGGACTCTGCTGATAACAATAAATCCAACATGGCAAGCCTTTTTTTCATTCCTGAAGCACGCTCCTCCGTATAATCTTCGGCTGTAAATTTATTTCCACTAATAATTCTCTCATCTCTTCGTTCTTTGATAACGTCCAATGTGAATTTATGTAATACTTTTAAAACGGACTTCTGTTTTTTTCCAGTGGGTGATAAATTAAAAATAAAATCTGGATGTAACCAAACCCTGAATATACGATGAACGAAATATTCACCCAGGGAATATAAAGCATTTTTATAATCGACTATAGTATTTTTTGTTGAATCTAAATTTGTTCCCATGGCAGTTTCTGAAAATATTAACAACTGATAAATTATTCGTTGACTCAATTCTTATAAATATATTAAAGATATATAAAAAAAATAATTAATACAAGTATTTATAATAATAAAAAAAACCTATATTTTACCACATATAGTTTGCAATGCACAATCAGTGATAAATGGTAATACATCTACCGCTTTTCCGTTTGTTTTTCTTAATTTTTCCACTAAACGATCACTCTTTTCAACAAAAATCTTAGAAAACTGTGTCAAAATATTGAAGTGAAACGCTGGAGTTAAAATTTTCCTACGTTTAAACCATTTTCCACCTACAACAGTAAATATTTAAAATATAATAACATTTTTTTTTTAATTGAAGATAAATGTATGATCATACCTGTACTTGTCAGAAGACCAGTGTTTAACCATGGATGTAACAAATCGTAATTACGACTTTTTGTTATTTGTTTATTGCTGCTTAATATTATCTAAATTTAATTTTAAAATATTACATTAAATGAATAAAAAAAATGTGATATATTTATCATAATTACTGTTTAAAATATAAACAGCTATATTGATGATTTATTTTATTAAATGCAAATTATCATATATTAATTAACATAATTTTGATTTATACCTCTATATCTTCAGGATTACATATATTTATGTAAGGATCTTTTACGACCCAAAGTCTATATATTCCATCATATTCGTTTGCGAAAGTTCTTAATCGGTAAAATATAGATACTGTGTGTAAAAAATAAAACGTAATCTTTTAGTATTGCTTAATAATTTATATAATCATTTATAAAATTATGTAACATACCTCTCGACGTAAGAAAATCAAGCGCATTCCCCAAAACGGGAATAATTTTAGGTCCCGGAGTTTTATTTAACAATTTTCCTCCTTTGGTGCCATGTATCAATTGATGTATAGCATATAACGTCAAAAGCACAACAAATAAAATGAAAAACATTTTTTTTATTCAATTTACTATGGACTTTGTCGAATAAATGAAATGTTGGAAATGATAAATAAAATAAAACTATACCGTCAAAATTTTATATCTTTTTATTATCTGTATTTTCAACACACAATAATTAATATAAATCTGATTACTGGTAAAACATAAAAAAAAATATATGTATTATCTAATCTTTGTAATTTTATTGAAATTATGTAATTAAATTTGTGCATAAAATACAATTTAAAAACATTCATTGTACGTGTATAAAAAAAATTTCAATATATTATATCAAATATTTTATTTAATAATTAAAAAAAATAGTAATTATTATTATTTTTACATTATAATTATAAAATATTTTATGCGTATATTTGAATTGATTTTTATTGTTACATATTAGCGAAATCGTAGACAGATTGTAATGAATATAATATTTTTTACTGTCGCAGGTGTTATTTTTTTTTTAAGTATATACGAATACAAATAAATGATGAAATTTTTTTTAGTTTATAGTTAATTATTTACGATATAAAGACTAAGTAATTCTGAATATAAATTACAACAGTTCAATGTAAATAGTTAAAAACCATCAGTAATAATTATGTATAAAAATATTTAATATATTCTATCGAATATTTTACATACACCTTAATTAAAATGATTTATAAAATAAAACAAAATATCCATTTATATTATTATAGATTTCACTAATTTCTTGGAATAAATTTTACTAGTACAGGATTACTACATCTTAAAACAATATCAATCGAGAATAAAATGTCACCAGGTCGAGTGACTGGTTCTAATTTGAAATTCTTCAAGATTGTTGCTATCACAGATTTTTCCTCCAAAATTGCAAACTTTTGACCTGCAGTTTAAATTTAAATATTTGTGAATATGTGCATATTATATCATAATTAATATAATATTTTTATGAAATTACCAATACAATTTCTTGGACCAGCACTAAACGGTATATAAGCATAGGGATGTCTTTTTGCACAATTTTCTGGTAAAAATCTGTCTGGATCAAATTTATCAGGATTGGGATAGATTTTAGGATTTCTATGCAAATCGAATATGTGAATATGACAAGATGTACCACCCGGTAATTTGTAATTTTCTATAAAAATGAATAAAAACACAGAATTAGCTAATAATATAAATATAATAATATGTATTATGAAAAATAACTTACTGAGTTGTACATCTTCAAATATTTCTCTAGCAATAAAAGGTACGCTAGGATATAATCGTAGCGATTCTTTTATACATCTTTCCAGATATTTCATATTATTCAAGTCTTCAATTGTCATTTTTCTATCTGTGTCTCCCATTACTTCTTTAATTTCTTCCACAATCAAATCTTGAACTTCTGGATTGTTAGCCAATAACATTAAACAAAAAGTTAATGCCATTGTCACAGTATCATGTCCCTGTTTTAAAAGTTTATTATTAATTCAAATATTAATTTAAATATATTTTATGGCAGATAAAATTGAAATACTTCAAACATGAACGTATCCACTTCTTCTATTATACCAGATTCGTCGATTTTACCTTCAGATTCAGCTGATAACAATAAATCTAACATGGCCAAACGCTTTTTCATCCCTGACGCCTGTTCTTCTGTGTAATCTTCTACTACGAATTTGTTTCCTGCAATAATTCTCTCTTTTCTTCTATCTTTGATAACATCCGTGGTGAATTTGTGCAACGATTTCAAAATAGATTTCTGCCTTATTCCGGTAGGTGATAAGTTAAATATGAAACTTGGATACAACCAGATTCTGAAGAAACGTTCAACTAAACATTCGCCAAGTGAATAAATTGCATTTTTGTATTCGATCATGGTATTTTTTGAAGAATCTATATTCGTTCCCATGGCAGTTTCTAAAACGTTATAAAATGTTTGTTAAAATACAAATATTCGTTTTTAAAATATATTATGTATATTACCACAAATTGAATGTATTGCAAAATCAGTAATAAATGGCAACACATTTACAGCTTTTCCATTGGTTTTCTTCAATGTTACCGATAATCGATCACTATGTTCAACGAAAATTTTTGAGAACTGTGTTAATATATTAAAATGAAATGCAGGAGTTAAAATCTTCCTACGTTTGAACCATTTTTCACCTAAAATAAATTATCTTTATAAAAATAAAAACCTGTTGTTTTCAGCAGAAGAAGAACTGAAATCCTTACCAGTGCTTGTTAAAAGACCAGTACGTAACCATGGAAGTATAAAATCATATATATGACTTTTTGTTATATGCTTATTGCTACTTAATATTACCTATAATAAATATAAAGAAAAATATTAATAATGAATAAATAGTTTTTCAAATATAATGTATTTTATTTATTCGTTAAAAATGTTACATTTACTTTTGTATTACCTCAATATCTTCAGGATTGCATATATTCAAGTTAGCACTCATTACAACCCACAATTTATATATACCATTATATTCTTGAGCAAGTGCTCTTACTCTATAGAATAAGGGTACTGAAAGTGGTAAAAATTATTATATATTTTAATTTTTTTATACAAATATATAACGGATATACCTCTCGAAGCAAGGAAATCAAATGAATTGCCAAATACAGGTAGAATCTTTGGTCCGGGAATTTTATTTATCAATTTTCCTTTCTCACTACTATGTATATATTGATGAAAAGCATATAAAGTTAAAACAACGACAAATAATATGAAAAACATTTTGAAGACAAACAAACTTAAACAGATAGAAGAAAAAACTAAAATGATAAACGAAATAGTCGTAAATGAACGGAATTTGTAATATTTTTATATGTTTGACCGAAATTATCTTTTTCACTATCTTTAATATAATACATACATATTAATATGAATCTGATATAAAAATAAATCTTTTCAGATTATATAAGATAAAGGTAAATTGTAAAACAATTTAATCATAATGAAACTAATTAGAAAAAAAAATATTGTTGTGATATATTTTATTTATTTTTATAATCTTATTTATAAAAATTGATAAATAGTTTATTTTTGTAAACATCTAGGTACAAATTTCACATTAATCGGGTTTTGTGATCTCAAAACCATGTCTGTTGAAAATACTATATCTATTGGCCGTGTAACAGGTTCTAAAATGAAACTTTTCAAAATTACAGATATTACAGCTTTGATTTCTAAAATTGCATACCTTTGACCTGAAACATTTATTTTAGTTAAAAATACAATAAAATAAATCGAACTAGAATATATTTAACATCAAAATTGTTTTATTATTAATAATAAAAACTCAAAGAAAATTAAATTAATTACCTATACAATTTCTTGGTCCAGCACTGAAAGGTACAAATGCAAAAGGATGCCTTTTAACACAATTTTCTAATGAGAACCTATCCGGATCATATTTCTCCGGATTTGGATATATTTTAGGATTTCTATGTAATGCAAAAATGAAAACATTACATGATGTACCCGCAGGAACCGTATATTGGGCTAAATAAAAATAAATAAATTAATGAACAGTATACTTTCAATCAATTGTAAATGTTTTATTAAAACTTTAAATAATATTACTCAATTTCAAATCTTCAGTGATCTGTCTTCCGATAATAGGAACGCTTGGATACATTCTCAAAGTTTCCTTTATGCATCTCTCTAAATATTGCATTTTATTCAATGCATCAAACGTTATTGTATCACTTGAAGATTCCAATATATTTTCAATTTCTTCATAAACCAGTTTTTGTGATTCAGGATGGTTTGCTAACAACATCAAACAATAATTTATAGCCATTGATGTAGTATCATGACCCTATATGAAGGTAAATAATAATATTTATTTACGAATTCACATTTTATTTTAAATATTTATTATAAACAATAGGTTTTTTTTTTACTTCAAACATGAAAGTATCCACTTCTTCTCTTATTCCAAATTCATCTATTTCATTATTTGATTCGGCCGTTAATAATAAATCCAACATTGCTGATCGTTTTCTACCATAAAATTCGTTTTCTTCGGATAGATCTTTAGCCGAAATATTGGAAGATGAACGTTCCTTTCTGCGTTCTTTAATTACCGATTCGGCAAATTTGTGTAATGTGTTTATCAGTTTTTTGAACCGAATACCGGATTGAGATAAATTAAAAATGAATTTCAAACGTAACCACGGTCTAGCTATTCTATGTATTAAAATTTTTCCTACTTCATAAATTCCATTTTTGTATCCTGTTGAAGTAGTATTATTTGAATCTAAACGTGTTCCCATTGCAGTTTCTATGAAAATATTAATTTTATAATATTAATTTTATTGTAAATCAGATAAATATAATATAATGAAGGAATTTAAATGCTTACCACAAATGGAATTAAGGGTATATTCAGTAATATATGGCGTTATATTAACATCTTCACCAGAAACATTTTTTAATTTTTCTACTAATATCTCGCTGTGCTCAACAAATATTTTAGTGAACTGTTTCAATATATTAAAATGAAAAGTTGGAGTGAGTATTTTTCTACGTTTGAACCATTTTTCACCTAAAAAGTATATATAAACTTAAATATAAATATTATCTTAAAAAGTAATATCTCAATTAAAATAATTATAGTACAAAACATACCAGAAGATAGCAAAAGTCCGTCGTTTAACCATGGATGTAAAAATTCGTATAGGTTATTTTTCTTTATATGCTTGGAACTGCTCAATAAAATCTACAATTATGATTTCTTTGTTATTCGTTAATATTATTAATGTTTTATTTATTAAAATAATTAAAAATTTTACTATTTTCTATAGTTTATAATCTTAAAAAAATTATTAATTTTTAGTTCAAAAATGTTTTATGATTTTTGTACAGAATATCCATTACATCTCCCATAAATAAATTAATTATCAATTCGTAAAATAAATAATTTTGTTATATGTTCAAAAATAATCACCTCTATATCTTGTGGATTATATAAATTTACAACAGAAGTTGGTCCAATCCATATCCTATATATGCCTTTAAATTTATTACAATTTTTTCTAATATAGTAAAATAGTGGAACTACAGAACAATACAATTTTAAAAGTAATTATATTTTATAAACTTGAAATATTTTAAGAAAAAAAATGAAGACATACCTTGTCCCATAAGGTAATTGAATTTAGTTCCAATAATAGGCACCACTTTTGGTCCAGGAATTTTATTAACAATTATTCCTCTACGACTATAGTGTATTGAAATATGAATAATATACAGCACTAATACAATGCCAAAAAGTATTAAAAACATTTTGTAATAATTTTATTTCAATACTAATTAAAATAATAGTAAAAAAAAAATATTTTAACTAAACGTCATTATTTAATATAAGACAATAACAATATGAAGTCTACTGTAATCTATTATTTATTGTGATAACACATTTTAAAACAGTGTTCCTCAATTTTTTTAACGATAATATACTTTTAAGAGCTCTTCTAAAAACAATTAACATTTATTTTTCTCTCTGTTTTTTTTTGTGTAATATTTTTTTTGAAAAAAATACAAATAATATAATATGTTAATAGAGAAGTAAATAAGAATATTTAATTTTATTGAAACTCCTCTAAGATTGATATTTAATTTCCCAATTGATTTTATTTTACAAAAAAATAATATTTTACAATTCTAATGTGGATACGGAGTGAAGGAGAATCCTTAATTATTTAGTCAATCAAATCTTAAAGAAGTCAATAGATTGTGTCCATATAAATATTAATAAGAAGGCGTCATATTTTTTAACATTATTTTTAAATTTTATTTTTATAAATATAAATATAAAAAACAGAAGAAGATTCATTTTTTTATTGCATTCTTATCATTATATCTTTTTATCATTATATTAAAATGAATTGCTTGTTTATAACAAATGTCGACTAATTAAATAATTTCATATCTAATATTTATATCAAATTATCTTTGTAATAAATGTATAAATGCATAGTATAAAAAACGCAAATAATTATATGAAGTCTTAATTAAGAAATTATTTATTAAAATTCTATAAAAATGAGTTTTTATAGAGTATTTGTTTATGCTTTATTACAACAAAATCAATTCAAACATGATTTACTTTTATGAATATCTAGGTACAAATTTCACTTTTAATATATTTTGAGATCTTAAAACTAAATCTCCTGAAAATATAATATCTTGAGGTCTAGTTACAGGTTCCAATATAAAATTTTTCAAAATCACACATATCACTGCTTTAATTTCCAAAATTGCATATCTTTGACCTGAAATACCAATAGATTTTATAAATTGAAAATAATTATAAAAAGAAAAAAATGATTACCTATACAATTTCTTGATCCTGCACTAAACGGTACAAAAGCAAAAGGATGCCTTTTAGCACAATTTTCTAATAAAAATCTATCAGGATCAAACTTTTCTGGGTTTGGATAAATGTCTGGATCTCGATGTAAAGCAAATATTAAAATATTACAGGATGCATTTGCAGGAATTGTATATTTGGCTAAAGCAAAAAATAAATTAAAAGAACTTATTTATACCAAGATATATATAGTAAATTTAACAATATTACTTAATTTCAAATCTTCCTTAATATGTCTTCCAATAATAGGAACACTTGGAAACATTCTCAAAGTTTCCTTAATGCATCGTTCTAAATAATTCATTTTGTTCAATTCGTCAAACGACATCGTATCGTCCGAAGACTCCGATATATTTGTTATTTCTTCATATACTAATTTTTGTGATTCAGGATTATTTGCTAGCAATATCAAACAGAAACCAATAGCTACTGCAGTAGTGTCATGACCCTTAAAATTAGTATAATTATGTATATATCATTGAAAATCATCACAAATATTTTATATTTTTAAATTATACCTCAAACATAAACGTATCTACTTCTTCCCTTATTCCTAATTCATCAATTTCATTATTAGATTCAGCTTGTAATAACAAATCGAGCATTGCAAGTTTTTTCTTACTATAAAATTTTTCATCTTCAGAAAGATTTTCATCAGAATTACCGGAATTAAATAATTTTTTCTCTTTTCTGCGTTCTTTTATTACTTTTATTGTAAAATTATGTAAAATATTCAATATTTTCTTCTGTTCGACCCAAGTTTGGGATAGCTTAAAAAGAAAATTTATCCGTAACCAAGGTTTCGATATCCGATAGATTAAATTTTTACCAATATCATAAATTGCATTTTTATATCCTATTGAAAAATTCTGTTTCGAATCCAAACGCATTCCCATAGCAGTTTCTATCAAAATAATATTTTATTATATTAACCCCTTTAATGTCTCTATAATTTTTGATACATACCACATATAGTATGAAGTGTATATTTAGTTATGTGCGGCATTATATTAATTTCTTCACCAGTGACTTTTTTTAATTCTTCTACTAATTTTTCACTATGTTCAACAAATATTTTGGTGAATTGTTTTAATATGTTAAAATGAAATGTAGGAGTAAGAATTTTTCTACGTTTGAACCATTTCTCGCCTAAAATAAGTATATGTTCATATACTTAAATATTATAAAATATAATTTGACATTTTTCAATATACCAGAAGAAAGTAGAAGCCCATTATTTAACCATGGATGTAAAAATTCATATGAATGATTTTTCTCTATATGTTTAGAGCTGCTTAATACAATCTATAAAATAAGATAAATTTATATATCATTCTTTTTTTAACTCATATATTCCAAAAAAGCCTTAATATCTCTTTAAATTTAAATTTATATTCTTGATAGCGGTTCAAATTTTTATCAAATAAAAAAAAACACTGGTATAATTTAATATCATCCATTCTAAAATACAAAGAAACACTTACTTCTACATCTTGAGGATTAAATATATTCACAATTGCTGTTTTTCCAATCCACATTCTGAATATTCCATCATATTCACTAGTTAATTTTCTCATATAATAAAATATTGCAACTAGAATAAATATTTTTATATTACTTTCATTTAGAAAAAATAAATAAATATACTCATACCTTGTCCCATAAAATAATTGAATACGGTTCCAATAATTGGTAATGTTTTAGGTCCAGGGATTTTGTTAAGAGTTTTTCCTCTGTAATTATGGTGTAATGAAAGATGTATAATATACAAAACTATTATAATACCAAAAAGAACCGAAATCATTTTTATATAATTGCTGTTAAAGATTTTAATCGACAAAAATAAATATTTTTTTAACGAATAAAGGCGTCAACTCAATATTATCTAAAAACTAATAAGAAAAAGCTGTCAAAACCTAGTACTGTCAATTATGATATCTAAAAATAATATATACAGTACTTCTCAAACTATAAATTATATTAAATATTAATTTATTTTAAAATATTTTTGAGGCTGCAAAGTTATTTTTCCAAAAATAAAAATGTCCGTTTTTACGGAATCATTTTAAAGATTCTATCGTATTTTAAGATCATTTATCAGTGATGTATAATATTTTTACACGTTAAATTGTAGCTGTTAAGTATATTATTAGAGACTAAACATGTTTTTCTCTTTATCATAAAAAGCATCAAAATTTGTTTTCTTATTTTATTTAGTGCTTAAATAAACAATATTTTAGGAAGTCAAGGGAATTAAATATTTCTTATGAAAGATCGAAATTATGGACCATATTAGTGATCCATTTTATTATATGAATAACTACGACATTCATATGTTGAATTTCTTAAATGAAATATTTATAACAAAGGGTTGAATATATCATAGAAGCCATCAATCGATTGATAAACCTGAATCTTAATAGCTAGTAGATACGAATACTTGCAGTATTTGAGAAGTTCTTTGAAAAATAGCAATAACATCCTGTTGTAAGCTTAATAATAATTTATATTATTAAATAACATTAAACATCAACAAAAATATACAACTTATGTAATTATTTTTTATTATAAAAAGAATGGAAAATTTTATTATTAAACAAATCGTTATTAAAAGAAATAAAGTAATATATAAAAATAAGTTATTTGTTCAGATGTCAAGATTCATAAACAACCGCGATGCCTTCACGACTCCCACTATTTAACAACTTTGGTCTAAAATCATAAAAATTAAACTATTTCTTTTAGTTACAATGTATTTAATAATGTTCTATTATAGTAAAATTTTAAAACGTTTGAGCTGTTTTAAAAACAAGGAGCTAGAATGGTATATTTTTAAATACTTAAACTAGCGTAAGAGAAATAATAAAAATAGTAAACGATTACATATGTTAAGGACGGCTTAATAAATTGCACGAAATTAAAATAGTAGAAATTAGACATAGAATTAAATTGGCACGGGTGATTTACAATATTTAAAAGTAAAAATCCAACGTTTTCAAAGAAAATAGTATTTGACCGATATGTACTTTCGGTAATTACATACGGTAGTGAAATACGAAGTATAAACGTCGCTTGTGGAATAGTGAGAGAGCGAGAATGAGAAATATAAAATTGAGAGAAGCGACGAAAGTCCTCGAAATGGACACGATGTAAGAGAACAAACGATATATATGGAATTAATGAAAGAAGCTCGGAGTGGCCTTCGTTTAGCGGTGAACGTTTTAGTCTGCGAATGATGAACGATGAATATTTAAAGAAACAATATAAAACAATCACAATTATGATATTATATATTTCAAATATATTTTTAAGTTAAAAAAATGTAATACGAAATTTTAATTATAAATATTTATATATATATTATAATAATTGTTTAGATGAATTTGAATTGTGACAGATGTAAAGTTATATGTGTCGTTATGGCCAAAACGGGTGCGAAAAAAAAAGAGGCGCAGCCGCCGATCGATACAAACATCGGCGTGGCCGCGTTCGGCTCTCAGTCGGGTCCGGTCGGCCGTTCGTTATCGGTCGTTGTTTCAGTTGGTCTCTGACGCCGGTGCGGCGGTCTTCGTCCGAAGGTCGACGATGGCCGACGTGAGACCGTCGGCGCCGCCGAAGCCGCTCTTCCCCAAAGCGCAGGACTGCAGCTACGTCTCCTGCTATTGGTTCGTCACCATTCCATTTTTTTCGCCACCATTCCATTTGTTTACTTCGCGTAATATAATTTATTTCAATCTGTTGTTCGTCTTTTTGCGTGTCTTCAGCGTTCGTTATCATATTAATTCAATAATGCGCATCGTCGTCAGAACGTTGTATTTATTGTTTATTGTCCGTTTACAAATGTCATTTAGATATCGATTTTTTTCATGTAAACAAAGGACTAGGATGCGTAGCACGTTTTACGTTTATAACGTCGAATCGTCCCTCTTTTATTATTTAAACTTTTATTCGAAAACGATCCATAAAATATATTAATGTATCATATATAGTTTTAATATCGTATGTATATATTATATTCTTATAAGATTTTTTGATTCTAATTCAGAACCGAAGTCGCTTTAGGTCTCGGATTTTAATTCTATAAAGTATTTCGTTATTAATTCTACCCGTTTAACTACTTAATGCACTACATTTTCAAATATTGAAATATTACACATATGTGAAAAAAAAATTAAAACATTAAATTATCAATCTTCGGAATGTATTGTTTAAAATAAAAATAGTCAAATTTTAATTTTATCAAAAAAATCAATAACGTTTATAAAAAAACATTTTCAAAATTGAAAGTAAAATGATGCAATCAATAATTTATACGATTAAGTTGTAGCTTAGTAATTGAGAATAATAATTATTCTATTATGATATATATATATATATATATATATATATATATATATATATATATATATATAAATTGTTATTTGTTGCACAATATGTTAAAAGTTATTTTCGTAAATAATATTTGTTTACGTTTTTGTTATCGTATTTTACAACAAAATTAACTACTTTTACAAAAATAAAATATTTTTTTCTATATCAAGTTATGAAATGTATTTTTTTTTTGGTATATTCAATGATTGCAATATATGCTATAAGACGAACTTCCTTTTCCATTTTAATAGAATTAGAATCCTAATTGACCGTAATTTCCTATAAAAGGAATATTTTGATCTTCAATAAAAGTCTGTCGTCCAATATATAAAATTTTCTTAAAGAAATCTATTTTTATCAAAGATTCTGTTTCTTTAATGTAAATATTAAATTTTATAGTTATTTTTATTTTTTTAAATAAATTTTAAAATAATCTGTTAGATTTCATTATGCGAAGTGTATATTATAAAAAGAATCATCTAAATTGAAAATAATGATTTCGTATTAATTTTTAATTCATTTTATTCGATCATATTCAATTATATTATATTTAAGATTACTAACTTTATTGATTTTTTTCAATACCACTTAAATATAAATTCTTAATACTATGTTTATGTGATAATTTGATGCTTCATAATAAAGGCTTTCGGTAAATATATTTAGAGTGTGTGTATATGCTTTCCATTACATATTGTAACTAGGTTCCGCATTAAAAAGAAGTTAAGTTTCGTGTGTAAAAAAAGTTATTTTGGTTACTTGGAGCTTTTAGTTATACCATATACAACACTTAAATTGTTTGTAATAGTAGTATAACTTCAAATAGAGAGCTTTTACGCAGAAGTTTCGAAATTAGTCGGCTTAACTTTCAATTTGAACTTTGTTAAAAACAAAAGAAATTTTTTTTGTTTTTGCGCGATTTCATTTAAAGAATTCTATTGTATTATTTTTTTTAAGCACGATTCTTTGTAATTGCGTAAAATTCGAATTATTTCTCACTATTTTCATTTTTTTTAAATTGTTAACTGATATATATATATATATTAAATTTTGAAATATTATAAAATTGAATTTATGTTTGTATCAAATATTAAAATAATATCCATGGTTTAAATTTATAATTGGCGATTTGATATTGCAAAAATTGAATTTCTATCTACAGAAATTCAAAATCAGATTTATCGCAACACATATTCATATTGCTGTTATTATTATATTTTTTTCATGAATTATATGAAAAGTAACGTATGAAAGGGTTGAAATTTTCTATGTATGTACATATTATTGTTAGTTTTTATATTGTCGTGTGTTCACGTTTAAAATATTCTGGAATATGTATTGCACCAATTTAATGCGGTCTTTATATTACGTGCTTTGTGGCGCAAAATTATAAATATTTGATTATTATTCTAGAAGTGGTTATATCTCGCTTACGAGATCCATTACAAAATAGAAAGTTTTCTATTCCTTCTCCTCCGCTTAATTATTATTATTATTAAATATTAAAAAAAAGATTACGCGGTTTTTTTCTCTGGTTAATTCGGTTTCATTTCAATTATCTTGCGTAAATTTTCAGTACGGTACGTGACTTAAAAGCATTGCCGCTTAACTTATATTCCGCATTCCGAATGCGGTCCCACTTTTATTTTTTTTTAAACAGCGGCTTTACCTGCGCCACTCGAAGTGTAATTAAAAATTAACGTTTTAATTGTCACGCAAATGAGTTCGGGTTATAATACTTTATGCACTGCGCATTTCATGCCATGTTTCATATAAGGTCTCTTTAATGCGGACTGGTATATCTGATATAACAATTTCTGGTTTAAAATCAAATTTAGATTTAAATTTAAATTTTTATCTTTGTAACATCTATATTAATTAGTTGTATTTTGAAAAATATTTCGTCTTTTCTTTTTTATAAAAAAAATATTTTTTTAATATTTATATTCAGTTGTATACCAAAATAAAAATAATATTTCAAGGATGGACGGTAAACTGGTAATTCAACTCTATAAAAATATACTATTACCCTGAAATTTAAAGTTAAGTTGAAATCTATAGTATTATATATATATATATATATATATATATATATATATATATATATATATATATATATATATATATATATATATATATATATATATATATATATACTTGTTTAATAATTCAAAAATTTAATTTAATAAAAATTAATAATGTATGTAATGTGAAGTTTTGTAGAAAATATATATATAGATTGTGTATAATAATTTTGTTAATTACGTAAAAACATTTTATTCCATTTATTTAATTGTTGACTATTTTTTGCGTGCAAATTGTGTTGTTTTCGAAAAGAAAATGTTGACAACTTCTGGAAAAAAATCGTAACGAGGTCACAATTAAGCCTTTGCGTGACGAATCTTTCCTTTGCCACGATATTTCATTTTTTTACTGTATTTTGTTTAATTTATGTTTTATTATTCTTTCGTTAATTTTTGATAGCTCTTTAACACGTCCTGTATTTTTACGTTTGCGTTTTTTACGTGGTGTGTTTTTGTTTTCCAATGTGATAACTATTTTTCACGATAAATTATAACATAGTTGGGAGTGTTAACGTGTACTATATTTCCTGGATTTGTTTGTATTTTTTTCTAAAAAAAATACAGAAAAATACGTTTTTAAATATTAAAAAAAAATAGAATTAATCAAAAGTTACAGTGATGATGTATGATGATATGTAATTATATTGATATATCTGAAGTCATTTAAAATGATAAAAAGTTGAGTATAAGATTAATTATTCGATAGGGAAATTTTAAAAGTACTTAGAATTTCGTATACTTAAATAATTAAGTTTGTGGTATTTAGGTCAATTATTAACCATAAATACTGATATGTAAATGGTTCATCATATAATCCTGTAATACTCGAATTTTTACAGAAATACATTATTTAGTGTTGAAAATAAATGAAGTTTTTAATGTATTTTATAGAAGCAATTACGAATAGAGTATTATTATATATGTTCTGAAATGTTGAGAATCGTTTTAATTTTTTTAATTCAATTTTATATTAAAATTGTTTTTCATGTACATTTGTACGTCTGTTAATTAAATTAAACGACAATGTAGAATTTTGGGCTTGTTATTTTTTGACGTATTATTGTGGAATTTAATTTATGATTTAGTATTTTGCTTCCTTTTTTTGCTATGTAAATTCGTATTTTTCTGCTTTTACAAGTTGAAAATGAAAAAATAACGTATTTTTAGTAACTTTTTTTGTTAAAAATATTTACATATATTTAATTTTGCCAATTTTTTCTCGAATACAAAATAGTCATCACAAAAAGCTATTGATATTTAAATTATTTTTATTTATACTAAGCACTTTTTTTCAAATCAGAATTTTTCATTTAAATACCAATAAAGGCGATTTGTGTAGCATTTTTGCATATGCATCAGTTGATGCAGTTTTTCTTTTATGGTTTTAGAGTATAGAAATTTTGGTTCAATTGTATATTAAAAAACATTGAATATGAATAAGATCTTTGAAAATAGCAAAGAAAAGAACAATAAGCTTATAGGATTTATTGACGTATCTTCGTTGATATCAGCATGGAAAAAACAAGAATATTTTTTTCATCTAATAAAAAGATGTGTAACTTGAGAAATATTGACATATTTAGTAGTTTATTTATTTCTCTCAGACAAAAATGTAATGTTCTTGAAAAAAATTCTGGCCATGTTCATGAATATTAAGCGATTACATCGTTCAGAATTATTTGTCGTTGTAATATTTATGAATATTTTTTTTTCAGCGAGGAAAATGTTTGGAAACTTTGCCAAGACGCATACAAAAGGGTCCCGGAAGAATTGGAAGTATGTTATGTAGTTTTTATATCTAATCAAAGTAAAACAGTTCCACTTTGGAGGCAACGTGCAGGCAGAGAGGAAGATCGACTTGTTTTTTGGGTTATTTTCCATTTTAAATATTAAACACAATATTCATCTATTTTGCATGTTCGGAACGTGCAAATGCTTACGTTTGGTATTTATTACAATTTTATTCACAGGATTATCATGTTATATTTATGTATGCTTGGGATAGCAAAACGTGCCTTGTGTACGATCTAGATTCTGAAATGCCTTTTCCTACGTTTTTCCCGAAATATGTTACGGAAACCTTTCGAACCGACCAAGTAGTAAATCCCGATTACCATAGGTAATTATTATTTATTGTATATTCATTTATTATAATATATATATTTTTTTAATTAAATATGTACAAAAATACATTATGTATATTTTTAAGGTTTTTCCGTGTCGTACCTGCCCTCCACTTCTTACAGAATTTTGCATCAGATCGTCGTCATATGAAAAGGCCAGATGGTTCATGGATTAAACCGCCTCCACCATATCCCGCTATAAGCACATCAGGTAATTTATTCTAGTTATATATATATATATATATATATATATATATATATATATATATATATAATTGTAATAACTCGTTTTTATACGATTTATTCTGTTTTCTTTTATAGATTGTACTCATAATTTAGATGAATATACGAATATGGATTCAAATGTTGGACCGGGGCAAGTTTTTAATCTAGTCCAATTTGTTCAGAGATTTTACAAATTGACGTAGTATCAGGACGAAATACGTGGCTGTTTGCTTTTCAATTTCTTCTATCTTGGCATTTTTGCTATTGCAGCATACCTTAAAAATCTTCTCTTTATATAAGTGTGAATTTTTTTGCACCACCTTTTAAAGGTTGGCGATGCCATTATTTGGGAGCACGATTATTATCACAGGTTTCCAAGGTTTATTGTATTATGGTTATTATTATTATAATTATTATTATATATTGTATTCACTAAACTTTATATATCAATCATTTTTCTCCAGTTTACTGGATTTTATCGAATTTTTATAATATTTTATACATTTGATATCTTCTATTGAAGATTTAAGTACTATAAATATTTCTTCTTGTTCTTGTACCTTTTTCTTGGATGAAATCGATATATGTATATATGTGTTATTTCGAATAGATAAAATTGATCATTTTATGAAGCAAGCTGAATAATTATCAAGAAGTTTCCCAAGCAAGTCCTTATATTTTAATGAATAGACGTGATATATGAAATTCGTATACTATTTTTTTAATTATTTCCTCTTCGATCGTAACAAAATAAACTAGTTTTTTTTAATACAATATGATGATGATAATTGTCCGTTTTGTGAAGGAAGATAAGATAATTCATGGTTATCAGTGGCAAATATATAAAATCATTGAATAAGCAATATTTGGCATGTTTCATGAAGTAGACAATCTCATTAATTCGGTTTAACATATATATGTGTACATACATACGATGGATATAATGTCCTTTTAATTATAATCTATCTTGTTATTATAATAATTAAGAGTTTTTCAGAGATTAAATAAATGTTTATTCCATTGCGTGTTGGAATATATCCACAGATATTTTACATCATGTTTCTCTACCACTTATCTTATAGTGTTAATGAATTTATATATATATATATATATATATATATATATATATATATATATATATATATATATTATGTATAATGAAAAAAATATTCTAGTCCATAAATTCTCGCACAAGACTTAATCGACTGTTTCCAGTTTTTAATATCATTGAATATATACATAAATATATGAATCGGCACAATGTGAATTATAATAATAGTAAAAGTATTTAATCAGAACGATTCAGATTTATCATATGGTAAAAATGTGAAAAAAAATTATCAAAAAAAAAGTAGTAAAATTAATACAAATTGGAACGCCGATTGATTATCCTGAAGTCAAATGAATATTTGATTTTTTTTACAAATTGTGTAGTCTTTTTAACTTATATACGAATGTTGTAATAATAATTGAAAAAAAAGATAAGATCTAAAATAATGAATTTTAATCGTTTCGTCGAGAGTCGCATTTTACTATTCACAAATTTATTAACGACAAAAAATTTTTACGTCTTTTTATCATGTTTTTTAGCTATATAAATTATATAAGCTGTGTGTTTGTTTTTCGGTATTCATTTTGTATGTAATTTTTATATGTGTAATTTTAATAATGTTTTTTGTGTATTACCAATATCGTTATGTCATACGGATAAAAATCTAAGTGAAAAAAAAATATATGAATAAAATTAAAAAAAAATCATATAAGAGGAAATATGTTAAAGTAAAAAGACACGTTTCCAATGGTTGAAATGTTGGATTCAATTCTATCGTTTCACAAGACTTGGCTTTTACTTTAATATAAGTCGTGCTCTTTGTAGCATTTGATTCAATATTTATAGTATATGGTGCGATGAGATAATAATTAATATTATGAATCTTTGCCAAGCTATATTCGCAATAGTAATATTTGTTTTTTTTTTCTATGGAAATTTTTTCTATATTGTATGTCGTTTAGTGAAATATTCTCAGTTCAGTTGAGACTGGATTATGATATATATATATATATATATATATATATATATATATATATATATATATATATATATATACCAAGTTAAATTTTTTCTAGACCTAATGTTTACACAATGGATGTATGTAAATTAATTACAGTACTGTTTTTGCTCCATATCTGTGTATAGGATATTTAAAACACATTCGAAAACAAAATTATATACTAAGTATTATTTCTTGACTTAATAGTATATATTTATATTTTCAAATCTTGAAATAGACTAAAATGATTCTATTTCCTTGAGGCAATATCATATTCTATTAATTTTTTTTTTCTAAGAAAAATATTGGTTTATTTTAATATACTAATATGATATTTATGCGAATTAATTAAAAATTAATCTTACAGATATGGGGAACCGTTTGTATTAAATAATATATATAAATTGGGCGGGTACCCAGGGTTTTGAAGCAAATGCTACAAATTGTACTTTTTATAAGTGTTGACTTGTTTATTATGCAAGTTTTGTATGTAAAAATTCTCAGTGTGAACTGAAATCAATTTTAAATGTATTTGTAAGAGTAATTTAAAATAAAAAAAAAGATTATTAAAAAAAAGACCAATACGAACTCCGTTGAAGAAAAAGTAGACAAGGTCTTCTTTCCACATATGAAGATATGTTGTATATTCGTTGTTTTTCCTCTTATTAAAAAAAAAGCGTTGTGTTACTAAAAGAGAATATTACATTATTTATTGTCATTGTTATATTAGTATTGTTTCGTTTTCTTGACTGTTACATATTGATCATAATATTAAAAAAAAAATACTGCTATATGAAAATTTTTACATAGTTATTTAAATACGAAATATATCCAGTTATTATTGCCTATAAATATTACCATATTTAAAAAATAATAATAATATTCGAAATAACTTTATCCACAAATTGAAACCATGCTTCATGCCTTGTCAGGAGTTTTCTCTATTAAATATATTTGACTGATATACAATGAGTGATATAAGAATGTGCTTGTGCTTTTAATGTACCAAGTTACATTTGTTTTTTATTTAAGACTTTTATTATGGCATATAATAAAAATCCATAAAACTTCTCAATTTGCGTTTTATTTAAATATTTCATATTTAATTCTAATATGTTTTCAATGTTGATCTGTCAATATGACGCATCCGTCGCTAGTTATAAGAATTGTGTGTTCCGCTTGAGCCGTTCTAGAATTATCTATTGTGACGGCTGTCCAACCGTCGTTTAAAATTCTAATCTCATCGCTGCCCGTTGATAAAATTGGTTCTATCGTGAAAGTCATACCTTCCTTCATGACACCTGGTTGATTATTTCCTTAGAATATATATATAGAAATATAGATATATGATACAATTGTGTATAACGAAGATGTTAAAAATTAATTACTTATGTGAATGATTTCTGGCAATTCGTGAAATCTTTTCCCAATTCCGTGTCCGAGAAAAATTGGTATAACTTGAAGATATTTTTTATCAACAATTGTTTCTATTACATTTCCTATTTCGGAGAATGGCACACCGGGACCACAAATAGATACAGCCTGAAATGATTATTTATACAGTAAATGTATTGATGAATATAAAAAAAAATATATTTTTTTACATACTTTGGCAAGGCATTCTTCGGTTACATCTATCAGTTCTTGCGCTTCATTTTCCACTTTACCAACTGTGAACGTTTTGGAGCAATCGCCGTGAAAACCGCCATGATATATCTATAATATATAATTTAATTATATTTCAGTTTGTTTTTTATTCTATTTTTGTTTGAAGTATTAACACAAATTATATACTAGTTAATTTTAAAGTACATTTAACAATAAAACACAAATAAATATCGTATTAAAAATAATGTATAAATAGAAATACCTACTGTGATATCTACGTTTACAATATCTCCATCGCATAACGGTCTTAAATCGGGTATTCCGTGACAGGCTACATTATTGACCGATGTGCATACAGATTTAGGATAACCTTTATAATATAAAGTCGACGGATACGAATTATTTTTTATACATTCATTATGTACAAACTCGTCTATTTGATCGGTAGTTGTGCCTACCTGTAATAAAAAAAAATACGACAATTATTTCGATATTTTTCTATAGATTATCAAAATATGATTCAAATAAAATATATATATATATATTATACTTTAATTATATTCTGAACGTCTCTCAATATTGTACTGGCGATACGACAGCTGGTTTTCATTTTTTCGATTTCGCGTGCATTTTTAATAGTCGCCTGTATCGGTACGGTCGTAACTCGTCCGTGTTTATAATACGGCGGTTTTAATATATGACCGGGAACATATCTAGATGGTACGGTTTTCCTCGGAAGTACGGTTTCATAATTTTGTTTTTTCCTAAAACGGCACGATATATATAAACAAATATTGCGTAATTTAAAAACGCGATAAAGTGTTAATATTACTGTGTATTTCTCAATATAAATAATACTTCACTCTACAGAGAAAACTACATTGAAAGCCCTACGCCACAATTTCATTGTATGAAGTGTTTTGATATTAATAAGCGTAACCTAAATGAAATGTCAAAGAGTGACATTTCACTGACGGTTCATTTAAACAGAAAAATATACGACCAGCTTTTCAATTGATTCTATCATATTCAATATGATCAGACGAGAGTATAATACATATATTTTTTGAATAAGAATAAAAATCAATTTTAATACTAAATCAAACGGATTTTTATTCCTCTTTTGATTTAGTATTAAAAATATAAATCACTATAGAAAACATAACACTTACCAATATACATTTTTATAGTTTATTATGGTTTTTAGAATTGCAAGTATGTCTGTTTTGTTTGCCAGTGTTATTGTACATGTGGAGGATGTAATTTTGAATGCAGTATAATAAAAAATGATTTTATTCATAATGTATTTATTTCATACAGATATATAGTTCTAAAGTAAGAAAATCTTTTATAAAACGAACATTCAATCATCAAATTAATTTGAACTTTCATCACAAAATACATATGGTTAAATATTTTTCATATTAATCGACACGTCTCTTCTTAACTAATGAAGCAAATAGGTCCGATATTGCAGGAAGATTACTTGTTTGATCAGTTGTACTAGAATTTAAAGAAGGATTTTGTCCAGATCCACTGTTCTTAGATTGTCCTTTAAGATTCCTATGTTGTGGAAAACTTGGCATCAACTTGGGATCACACGCTATAACATATATATTAAAATGAATTACATAATTTAAAAAGAAATTGCAAAAAAAATAATAATAAAACTAACGCAATGGCGCTTCCTTAAAATAGGAGCTTTGTAAACATTCTTCAGCTGTAGCTCTCTTATTTGGGTCATACATAAAGAGGAAATTTAAGAGGCGAAGACCGGCTGATGATAACCATGGGAATTTTTGTTTCAAATTGTTGTAAGGTTGCTGTTTGAGGGTGAAATTTTGTAAAGCAGGCAAAGAGCTGAATTCGGGCCAGATTGCATCAGATGGAGTTCCTGTAATTGAAAATATTTATTTTAGAAAAAAAAATAGTAGCATTAATAATAAATATTATAGGACTCACCCAATAAATCGACAATTAATTCTAATTGAGCAATTTCTGTACGACCGGGTAACAATGGTTTATGAGCTAGCAGTTCACCAAGGATACAACCAGCTGCCCACATATCCAGAGCTGGAGTTTGTAAGGGAGCTTGCAATAATAACTCGGGAGCTCGATACCACAATGTAACTACACGCGGTGTCATACCACGAGGAGGAACTCCAAGCCATCGTGCCAATCCAAAGTCAGCTAATTTTTAATATTATTTCAATAAATATAAGAGGAAATTTAAATATATGTTTTAATAATTGTTTGAATTTTCAAGATATTGAAATCTCTTATCAAGTAATAACTTTAAATTTTTGTTAATTAAGAGTTTGCTTTAAATTTAAAACTCAAATATGTTACTGAAAATCATAAATAAGCATAGAGAAAAAGGAAATAACTTACCAATTTTGACGCAGCCTTTATCGGTGAGAAGTAAATTTGATACTTTCAAATCTCTATGAACTATATAGTTTGAATGGAGATATTTTAAACCTTTCAGAACTTGAACCATTAGGCATTTAATCTGAGATTCCGTAAAAGGCGAAGACATATTATCTAACAAAGATGCCAAATCTTGTTCGCAATATTCCATAGATAAAAATATGCTGAAAAATTGAAACAGATAATTAATAATGTGAAAAACGTATAAGAATTAAAGCTATAAACAATATTCCATATTTACCTTTCGAGACTTTTGCCAACTAACACTTCTTTTAATTGGACGATATTTTCGTGTCGACACGAAAGCAAAACCTGAATTTCGCGCAGCCCACTCAGAGGCAGACCGTCTTTTTCGAAATCCATTCGCACTTTTTTTAGAGCCACAATGTTTCCGTTAACTTTATCTTTGGCACGATCTGAAGATTTGAAAAAAGAAATTTTTAAAATTGTCACCGGATTCGCTATAACAAAGTCGCAAAGAACTTTTAAAACTCACAGACGATGCCGTAAGTTCCTTCTCCAATTCGATTTAACTTCTCGAATTCCCCGACAAATCTGCATTTTCCAAGCTGTAACAAATAATATATTTTAAAAATGTTTTTTTATAAATATATTTAAAGGGATCGGACATGAATTTTTTAAAGAATATATAGTTTCAAACAAAATTTTGATGATTCAATATTTACAAATCAAGTTAAAAAAAACTCATATGGGTTATTATTTATTATATATAAGATGAGTTTTTGATGTCGTTAACTCACGATGTGCAGAGTTTTAATAGCGGAACATAACCTATAAGACGGTTAAGTTGAAATGTACAATTGGTAAAGTTTTATAAAAGAAAGGCATAGTGCAACGTGAAAATAATGTATCGCACAACGCAAGAAAATTTAGTATATCTTTTACAATATCTTTGTCGGGTATTTCGATGGTGTTGCCGGTGCGAAACGAGATCAAAAGCGGTTTTCTCGGAGAAGGCGCCTGAGGGTCGGCAGCGTCGCAGTTAGCCGTCGTCATTCCGCCGTCTTGAGGGCACAGAGGGTTCCCCATTTCGAGACCTTCGTAATCGACCCTTTCCCCGACTTCCATAGCTACCGCCGCCATAACCGATAAACCGATGTCAACACTACAGTCAACAAACGAGCGTTCGTTCCGGTCGTAACGATTATTATTACGACTATAAACGCCATATTTTATTTATCGATTTTTTTTTTAACATCGGACGTTTTTTAAAAACAAAATAAATCAGTGATGTTATCATATAAATAAATATTAAACGAAAATCGATATCGGCGTATCGGAAAATAGTGTTTAAATAATTATTTTATATATAAACAAAATAAAATATTTAATTATAAATAATGTACGAGGGAAAAGTTACGAGTTCAAACAAATACATCACTTTTCTATTATTCAATTTAAAATTTGTTATATAGAGAAATATTTTTCATTGAAAATATATCATTGCGTACTTCGGCTACTAATATTGTTTAGGCCAAAATGACAATATAAGCGCGAACTTTCAAACTCCCCATTGTTTATATTTCTTCTTACGTAATTTTGTGGACCCTTCGTATGACGGTATACTTCGTAGCTGAAGTGTACAGTCACACTAAGAGTTGAAGCTTCTTCAATTTCCTTCATCACTAAGCGATTGGAACTAAATTATATCAATAAAACCGCGGTGCGCGAAAATAATGACAATCTTTTTGATTTTGGTTGTTATTTGGACGCATTCAAGAACATAGAATCAAATTAAACTTTAGTTATGAGAAACGTAATATTTTAATATTTTCTTCAAATTCTTTCTATAAAGAAGAATATATTTCATATTGATTTTAATATCTCTTATTTTTATGATTAAAATAAATAAATATTTAGGATTCAATTTTTTATTCTTATCAACGAGTACAATGGAATAATTACATTATTATTTTATAATCAATCAGTCTTCTTTTGTACAAGTTTCTAAGTGGAAAAAAATTTTGTTCATTCGTTTTGAAAAAAGTTGATACATCCTATTTTTCTTTATCACAATAGATAAATATACAGTATTAAGCTGTAAAAAATATATCATTTTTATGAGTATTTTACAAACTAGATAAACTAAAATTCTATTAAAACGATGGTAATCAATCGTATTCATTAGTTATTTCCATATTAAAATTATTAATTTTTTCAATTAATACCATGCAATAGGACGCATTGTTTTATAATTAAGCGATCATTGTCGTGATATTGAGTTGAATAAAATAAAAATTATTAGAAATTTCGTTGTAAATTGTATAAACGGTAACATTTTTTAAAGTTAAAATAATAATTATTATATAAAGGAAAATGAGCAAATTTACACATTTATATTATTTAATACAGTAAAAGTGTGATGATTCGTTAATTTAAAATATATATAAAAAAACATTTTTTTAAAGTTATTTTAAATATTTAAGATTTTAATAATACATTATCACATTGAATTTTTTTATATCGAATATATATAAGAAAAAGATATCCATTAAAATTATGTTTTATAAAGAGAGCGATTCTATAATTAAATAAAGAGGTAATTGGTTTTATACCAATATTATTGAAAGTCTTTGGCAAACAATTTACATGATGTATTATTTATATACAATGTTTAATAGAAATAAAAAATAATAAATATAAAATTACATGCATAAGATTAAAAAATAATATACAAATATTAAGTTACTTAATATATATTCATCGTTGAAATTCAATATAGAGATAAAGGGAATGAAATTATAATAATTACAAGTAATGATGGAGAAGAAACTAAGCTTATTATTCCCTAATTTCATATTAGGCATATATGGCCATTTGATGAGAAGAATAGCGTGTGACATTGTTGATAATATCTTATGACTTGTTTTTAATATTATAAGATAATTACTAATATATAACATACGTTAGTATTAATATGTCTAAACGAAGAGGTATTTTGGTCATGAATTTAAAACGTGTCCATTAGCTTTCCTGATATGAGTTTTTCTGTCCAATTGTGAATATATAGATGGTGGTACGAGCCAAAGACTATCGCAATATCTCATCAACGCTTCGGTCACTCGACAACTGTTGGCTGCCATTTGGACTTGAGCTTCTAAACCGTCGGCCGGTCGTATAACAAGACTATAAAAATAAATATTGTTTTAGAAACTATATTATGAATGTATATACATATAAAAAATAATATGAAAATTTATAATATACCTAGGAGGAAATAGCGTAGGAGCTATGATCATAGCAACGTTGTGTTCGGACATTTTATTTGATGCTTGATATTGAGAAATATTATTCATTAGTCTTATGAGTTCAAGAAGCGTTGATCGATGTTCGAACGACATTAATAGAACTAATAAATTCAGAGCTCTACCTTGAGCTGGCCCATCGAGCGCTGTAATATTACATGAAATTGAGTACATTTACTTGTAAAAATGTTGGTATTTGATAAATGAAATTTAATTAGTACCATGAGTTTGGTAAAATAATTGAACTAGTTCTGTGGTCAATATTGGTTGAGGGAGTTCTCGGAGGAATTTTTTCAACGTTGCAGCTATATCATGGCAACCTGCTGCTGCTATTGCATTTTCAACAACTTTGGGTTCTACATAGAAATTTCTTTCTATTTCTTGGCATAGACTTTCAACCTATATATATGTATAGAAAGTATGATAAATTATACAATAAATTAATATGATTTTGTTTTGAAGATTAAGTGTTATTATACAAACTTTGTGCTTATTTCCCGCAACTCTGAGAATGCCTTCATCATTAACTCTTTTAGAAAGGGATTCTAATAGTAATCGTAAAATTCTTGGTACAACAGACGTAGCATCACCTGCAGCTAAATGATCCTTTCGAATCAATGTTAGAATACATACGCCAAAAACATTGTTTTCTAAAATAATAATAATAATATTATTATTAAGAATAATAATAAATTTGATATTGATAAAATAATATTTATAACTGACCTTCTTTCTTTTTCCTTTTGTGAGGTTTCCTCTTTTGAAATGGTAAACTGTAACGATCGTATAACGTTGCAAGTTCGAGCCATAAAAGTGGCATGAGTTTTTTCAAATGATTTTCTGACAATTCCTCTATATTGATGGAAATTCCTTCTTCTGGCCATGTCTGAAACGATAATTGAACAAATAATGAAAATCTCAAGATAAATATTAAAAAATATTTTTAAAATAATAATATATACCTCGTCCATTATAAAGTTTTCAGTATCTTTCTTGAATTTTTGTTCAAAGCTTAAAACTTCGTGAGATAAAGCACGAGAAAGATTACTTTTGTCATCTCCTAATCTGTCTGAAGCGACACTATGAGCTCTAGTGACTGATGAATGAGATTGTTTACGCCTAAGACAATAATTAGAATTTAAATAAGCATCATATTTGTCTTGAAAAAAATGAAAAGTATATGATGTAAATGTAGCTTACTTATTTATTTCATTTTCAGGAATTAATATTGTTGTAGGAATTCTTTCTCTTCCTAACCGGGGTCCTTGAATAGTTCCAAATCTTTGATATCCCAAAAGTTCAATGCCTTCTAAATATGAAAAAAAACCAGTTATTTAGTTTGATATATATATATATATATATATATATATATATATATATATATATATATATATATATATTTATTTATTTATTTATATCGTTTGTTTTAAATAAGTATAGTAAAACAATCAACCTGTATTTGAAGCAACGTCGGCCCAATGTAATTCCGAAGGTTTGAATAGTTCATGAACGGGAATCGTAGTGAAATGCGAAGGCGGCGAATGTCCATCGCGTCCATCTAAATCTCGATGATGAAGATTCGACGGCAAATGAGGAAAAGTCGTCGGAGGCGCCGACGGTGTGCGATACAAAGACTGTTTTGATATTGGATAACCATCACTGTATACAAATAAAATCAATAAGTAAATGTATAATAAATAAATAATATGTCAATTGAAATGTGTTAGTTATCACGCACATTATTAAATTAGGAGGTGGATCTGCCCATTCTGTCGGTGGACTTCCTGAACCACCGCTCGGTAAGGAGTCTAATGAGTCTGGTGTTGCACTGCGCGAACGTGGCTCACTGCCACTAGAATTCTGCAATGGATTAATTTTTGATTAATACAAATATTATAAAATCATTATAATTGTATGATATTAAATTAAAATAAGATGCGATAATATTAAATTATGAAATGTAAATATAATAAATAATTATATCATATATAGATATTTTTAAAGTAATTTAAACTTTCTATTCTTTATTTTATATATCTATTTATAGCGCTATTATGTAAGCTTATTAATGCAAAAATAGATATTGATTAACATAATTTAGATATTCGAGATGATGAATATGTAAAATAAATGTAAAAAAGTGTAACATTATTATATAATTATAAATAAATAGAATAGTCAAATGTAAAATATTTTTTCTTTATAAATATACATAGATTTTATTTTACATATATACATATGTCAAAAATTGATTATAAATAATTATATAAATAATTTATATATAAATAATTTGATTAAGATGACTTTTATTTAAACAACAAAATAATGGAGTATCGTTTCTTTATTATTATATACAAGTGCTTCAAACTAATCCATGTGAATTGGTTCAACATTTTCAGAACGATAAAGAACTGTCATATCTTTAATAATAAAGCGATATAAATTTAATAGAAATTGTGTTAGTAAACTATTGTTAAAGATGAAAAATTTATATAGGATATTATTAAAAATATAATATATTCTTGATCTTTGCTCCAGCAATTTTTTAATTAATTAATATATTAATTTTGTAATAACAGTATTATAGAAATATTTATAAAATAATAATATTTACTCTGCGTGATATCTTCTCAAATATTAAATTCTTGCTATGTGATAGCACCATGATCGTTTTTACGATCGTGCATCCACTTTCATCAGGTATTCCTTACAAGTACACGAGAGACAGATTCGACAGCAGGTAACAATACGGTCTATGATAACGATAACAACAACAACAACAATAATAACAAACAACCGACAACAACCGTGGCCACGTAACGAATGTCGAAGCGGTTCTCCTTGCGACACTCTCTCACCACTCACCGTTTAGGTTTTGTGTAAAGGCAAAAATAAAAATAAAAATTACACACACACACACACACACAAAAACGCATTGCTAAATTTTACCAGAAATGCGTAAAGTGTACCCCCGTTTGAAATGCGTTTTTAATTGCTTAACCAGCAGATAAGTTCTAATGGCGCAAACATTAGAACGAAAAACGGTGAAATAATCAGTTTGTGATGTGTTGTCATGCTATTATATATATATTTTTTTATTTTTTCTTGAAGAAAGACGAATTCTTGTAAATCAATATTTGACATTGTACTATTTAGAAACGTAGATAATACTCTATTTTTTATTTAATATTATTTGTGTACAATAATAGAAGGAAAAATATATGTATAATGCAATTTTAGTAATTGTTCAATTTATTGAAATATTTTAATCAAAAAAATATTATGATAAATCAAATCATATGATAGTAGTAAATATTTAGTTGCATTATAAAGTAAATATTTAAATATATTGTATCATTATTGTGTTGGAAAGACAGTTGAAAATTTACGACACATTTTTCCATTTATGAATTTCTTACAATTCCATACAAATGCGGAATCAATATATGACGTGATAATTTACACAGTGTCATGTCATCATATTTCAGTTTGAAGATTAAATACGGTCATAATAACGTATGAATAGCATCTCAAACGTATTTCCATTGAAATGTTAATTTTTAAAATGTCCATAATGGGCTTATCGTCTCACAGACTTAGGTTTCAATCATCATCAGTCACTTTCACTTTGCGGGGCTCTTTTTTTCTTCTTCTTCTTCTTCATGATGATTTAGTATCATAGTATATATTTTCATTCAATGACATACAATTGATGGAACGGCCTCGTTTCATCTTCAGTGTTACCTTCTGTCGTTTTTTTCTTTCGGTACTGTGTAAATTTATTTTGACCGCTTGATTATACTTTTGTTCATTTAACCTTACTAAAGAATATATCATCTTCAATATCCATATATTGTCAAATATATTTAGATAAAAAAAAACATATATTAATAAGTTTGATAAAATGTGATAATAATAATTTAATACATTTTATAATTTGAAGGGTTATTCTGACATTGAAAGTGAAAGTCTATGAAATCATATAATAAGAATTAGAACGTATTATTTTATTATATAAAAGGTTAGTGAGTATTAAGGAATTCTAATTGGATAAGCAATGACCAATCAGAAATCGAATATTCTGTTATAAGTGGATCCGTGTACGAATTACTATTACAAATTTATTTATTTAATTGAGGTGCTTATTATAGTACATTATTAGGTTTATAATTAATTTTCGAAGAGTATAGAAAACTTGTTAAAGTTTTTGATTACATAACTTGCTTAATTATCTAGCTATTTGTATAAAATTGAAATTATACACGTTTTATAAATACCTAAAATAATATGCAATTTAATCGATATTTTCACTGAGTTTTCAAAAAATAAATAATGAGTATCATTAGATTTATTGCAAAAATTACAAAACATTGCAATTTTATATATTAGTGCTAGATGTTTAATAATTACACAATTTCAATCAATAATTAAGTGTGTATTTAATAATTATATCTGAAGGTGCAATAATTAATAATAATAATAATAATAAGTCGACCCAGCCCTATAAATTCGTGCATTGAAATGTAACATTATCATATTTACCTCATGATCGCGAAAGACGTCTCTGATATCAGGCCGACGAGCTTTTTGTCTTCTAAGCGTTCTGTTCAATTTGCGAACTCTTCTTCTCGCAGCATCCGCCTGAGCTTTGGGAAGTTTCCTTAAAGCTGCCGATACTTCAGCTTCTGCGGCTTCTCGTCCGGCCAAAAATGGAGCTGCCAACTGAGCTAAACCGGCGGCCACTAACCATTCTGCCTCTTGTTCACCTTCTACAAATAAGTTAAATTATATTTATTTATACTTTAAAAACATTCAACTAAAAATAAATAAATGATATGTGTATATATATATGATTCACTATTTACATGAGAGAAATTCAGCTGGTTTATATCCGGTATACAGTTTATTTTAATTGTAAGCAAATTAAAATATATTTATATATATAAATATAAAAAAAAATAAAAATTACATGTTTTTTAATGCATACCCAGAGTACACATAGGCAACGGACACAACGCTCCCATAATGGGTGAATATTTTTTCAACCCATGTTTATATCACTTTATTTAGAATGTTTATTAATATTATTTTTATGTGATAATTTCAGCAACTTGGTATAATATGAAATATTAAAAGGCACATAAGTGTAAATTCAGAGAGCACCGAATGAACAATATACAACTCGAGAGGAACTCGAGGAAAACTGATGATGTTTCTGTACCATTTCAGCCGCATTAGTAAGATCTGGAGTGAATGACACACGGGGATTACTCATTTAGTGATTTTGAAACAAAAGAAGTATCCAGAGATTTGTTTTCGTTTATTATTAGCTCGACTTCTAAATTGTCATAAAGATACAAATGAAGTATATTAAGAACGTGTTACATTTTTTTCTTTGTTGTGTATAAGGCTTTTTTTTTTCTTGTAAAAAATGAGTTTTGGTCTGAATTAATAACAATAAATTGTTAAATAGCAATTCAAAACTATTGTTTAATAAGTAATTATATGAAAAAATATATTTTACATTGTGTTAAAATAGATAATATGACTATTAACTATTTTAAGTTACAATAATAATTTAAATTTTGAAAAACTATTTTAATACTAATTGGAATGTTTCATTTTTATTATCTCTAAAGATTTTCAGATTAATTTTTATTGCATATATTATTTGTGTTGATGAATGTTGATTTAACATATTCAACAACCATAATTTCATTCATATATAAAAATGGTAATAAATATTTAATGAATATATATTATATATTTAGATTTTATGAATAAATATCAGATTGTTTAATATGTAAAATTAAAAATAATATTTGAATAGTAGATGTAGTATTTCAATGATAGATAAAAGTTTTATTGATATTTTCACGGCAGGGTTCCTCGCGATGTGGAAGGAGATTCCTATTAATAATCACATGATTCAAAGCACTCGGTTGAAGAACTTTCATATGTCGAGTAAAAAAAAAATGATCAAAGAAGATACGATGAACGAGTAAGCAACATCGTTAGGAGCATCCGCCTTCCAAGTGATATTATCGAATACGATAAAGATGAGATTATGAATATGTCGCCGAATATTATGCCAGAGTACCTTCGAAGTGGAAAACAATAATTACTTGACCAAGATATATATATATATATAAAAAAACTCGTTTGGTCAATATTGAAGAACGGTCGGCCTTGAATTGAATTAGAATATGTTTCGAGGCCAGCCGGATCGTTTTGATGAAACAAGATGTCGTCAATAAAAATCGCAAACCGAAGAAAGCCTTCCACCATTGTGAAATTGTCCCAGTGAACTTAAAAAAAGTTTGGCACCTTCGGCGCGAAAGCCAACTTCAGATCCATACTGATCAGTCACCGATTGCGAATTTTTATTTTATTTGATAGTAAATATGAATAAAATGAACTCAAAATTATGATTTAATACAACAGTTTTATCTATTCTATTTTGTTCTAAAAACTTTTTTATCAAATTTAGTTTCAGACATGCATCATGTCTAGACGCGGCTTTAGATCGGCGCGGCAAAATTCAAAATGCATTCACGACAATGACAAATAATTACGCATATATATATATATATATATATATATATATATATATATATATATATATGTATATGGTATTTCGTACATAAAGAACAAAAAATTGTATTTGTGAAATGCTAATTATTGAAAGAGCAAGAACAATAGAAAAATTTGCATCCATATAGTGTAAACAAGTGTCACAAATTTACATAATTTCATGTAAAATTACAAGCTTATAATCTTTCACACATATATATATATATAAATATGTACAATTGAGCTCAGTAAATATATTTACTTATATGCAAAAAGAAAAAAATAAATAATAATAATAGCCAAAAAAATAGATGATTTCTCCTACATACCATCTGTTATAAATTGCTAATAATGTACAAAAAAAAATGACACTATGAAAATATTATTGTTGATTATATTTCTAAATTCTAATATAATTTATATATTTTTTTAAGATTATAAATAATATTCATTATTATCAATATTCATATCCGCGAACCATTTAAGACGACAGGTGACACCATAAAAATTAAAATTGAATCGTTGACAATCAATCATTTTGTCACCTGTTCAGACGTAACTATTAATATATTTTTTTAAAAATATGGAATACAATATATATATATATATATATATATATATATATATATATATATATATATATATTCAATTTTTTGGTACGATTGTATTATTAAATCGTGAGGCGATTAGTATTAATGTTTTTGAAGTGTAAAATCGTGTGTAGGTTGCGATTTGATCGTTATATTTAATTAAAAAAACTGTTTTTTTTTTTTGGTTGAAATTTTAAGTCAACGAACGAATAATGGATTGAAGAAGTCGAGTAATGAATTTTTACCAAAATTTTATAAGAAAATGATTTTAAAAAAAAATGTATGACAAATATTTAAAAAAAATATTTTTTTTTAATATGAAAATAACAGTATTATGATCGATCATAATTTCATAGTAAAAAGTATTGACAGGTTCAAAACAAAACAGTAAATATATATATATATATATATATATATATATAAAAGCGAAAAAAAGGACGATGGCACAATGTGTTAACGGTGTAGACTTATAGAAAAAAAAGTGGCACATGCGATCTGTGCTAATCGATTCGAGAAAAGTCTTTCTTTCCCATACGAAAAATTTTAATTGTATGCGCAAGTTCATATTGCAATTGACGGCGGCAATAATAATTGCTAAATATCGCACTTCACCTTGATTAATGTCATAATTCAAAAAAAAAAAAAAAATTTAAGTTTGTCATACGTATTAAAAGTGAATCTTTCTAAGTTGTTACATTATTCATATAGAAGTGCGATATAATATAAGAGAAACGATAATGATGACAATAATGAAATTTACAAGATTATGAAATTGTAATGTTTACTGCTGGGGTCCGGTCTAACTGGTCCGAAAGAAATTTTACAATCTGACACAATTTGGCGATGGATGGAAACAGTGTCTTCTTCTTCTTTTTTTTTGACAAACGAGGTTGATTGGTCTTTCACAATGATATTTTGAAACTCTAGTGTTTCTTCTTCTTTTTAAACGCAGAACAAGATTAGATATTTTCGTTATGTATAATATATAGACGATTTGTTGTTTCTTTAGTATGCACAAAATAAATTAGGAATGATCATATTTGGATTAATAATAAAAAAAAAGACATGACATTATTAAATTTTACAATAAAATATATAATAAAATATTAAAAATCCATTGACGTCAAGAAATGTGAAGAAATAAATTGTTTTAAATTAAAGGAAGATGATGAAAAAATCATTTTGAATACATTCATGGGAAAAAAGATTGAAGAAGATGGTTATTTTCAGTTTTGAAATTATTAACTGGTGTCTTTTTTTCCGCTTCGAGTCTAGTCTACGCGTCATAGTTTCTCAAATATTCATATCTTCCGTAATTTCAACCGTACATTCAATATTTGTTCAGGTCTGCTAATAGCGAAAATTTTTATATTTTTAAATATTTGAATACTTAAAGGAATTTGTCTATTTTTGAAACAAATATTAGCGAAACCGGACATCCTGAAAATATTGTCTGTTGCAAATATAATTATTACACGCATATACAATGGTTAAAAATTTTGTAATTTTGATTTTTAATGTAGTTTTAAACGAAAAAATATTGTAATAATATTAAATAAAATAAATTGAAAGTTTTAAAAGGGAAAAAAAACGTCATAGAGCAGGTGTTATAGCCATTTAACTGGTGAGAGTTTTTTTTTCTATGACAATCCGCATCTGTTCTCATTATGAGACACCTAGGGTATTTCTATTTTTAACTATTAAAAGAGGGATTCATCAAGAAGCGGCGAACAAATTTTATATTATTCTTAACAAAACATAAAGCTCAAATATTGGTTGAAGATCAAAACATTTTATAATCATGTCCATACTTTTGCACTATTAACAATCTTTATATTGTTTGGATCCAGTTTCACTTTGATCTTTTTGTTTTGCTTTAAGTATAACGTTTCATAAAAATTGGGTTTTTATTCTAAATTTCCAAATGCAAAAAGCTCATTATTCTCACGGTATATATATATAATATAATAGTAGTTAGCAAAAAAAAAAAAGTAGAACCAAAATCCTTTGGCAATTTCTTAACATTAATGTTATGCAGACCGGTCAAGCGTAACTTGCGAATCGATTACGCCTTTTTTTTTTTCATCTAAAAATTTAGCAACACACCTAAAAAGTGTTGAGCAACGTTCGTTTTGCCCGTCTCGTGATTTGCATGAAAAGTTCACGAATAAATAAATAAAATAAAAAAAAAAGACCGCATGCAATCAATCCTTCGAAAAACAGTTTTTTGGTCGTTCGAAACTTCACACAAGTTTGAGTTTGTGGAGGCGTATTTTTGTCCGGCTCAATCATAATTATTGTCGTTTATTAAAACTGCGTTTTGGGGACCGTGTTTTTTTTTCTTTTTTTTTTTTTTGACATCGCTTATTATTAAATTCGAAAGCGATTCTTCATAAATGGCACACTTCTCGATCGAGTTCTGGCTCACGTTGAATATTCAAATCGTTTTATGAGCTCATATATATATATGTATAAATTTATATATATACATATATTTATTTGCATTTTTTTAAATATATTTCAATGATAATTCGACACTTTTAACGAGCCTATAGGCGCTTCTAGTCGGTCTCATTTCATAATGTTTAGAAATGTTGCCTCAGATCTTGTCATATCCATTTTTGGGGAACATTCAGTGGCGATTGTTTTTCAACTTTTACATTCACTCAATACGAATGAAAAACGATTTATACGTCATTATTCCTAATATATAATATATACATATATATATATTAATAATATAATAAAATAAAATCGTCGAATTAGTCATTGATGACTTCATTAGGCGGATCTTTAAGTACAATAAATAAAACGAGAAAAGTGTAAAAGTCTCACGTGCATCATCGCATGTTATATATGAATATTAAATTAAATATAAATAAATATAAATTATTTTTTTATGATTAAAAATATTTTGAATAATATACAATACAAGTATCACTTGTGGTTTAATGTATTGTTTGATTATATTTAATTATATAATAGGCAGGTAGCAGATTTGAACCCGTGATATTATTTATGCATTTTTAATTTCTAATTTATATGCGATGTTAATTTTAAAATTATAATTAAGTAGTGATATGTTATATTATTAATTTTATATATCTAATTAAAAATGACTCAAGAGTTGAAAAATTACATTAAAAAAATCAGTATTCAAATATATCAAATTATTATCATATTAAATTAAAAATTCGTTGTTTTTTTTTTTTGGTATTTTTATAATAAAAAAATCTCAAATTTCAATTTTTTTCCTCATATGGAATGAAATAATAAAACGACATGTGACAATGGTAAATGTCATAAAATTGAAACGTAGTCACCAGATGACTACATTTTTTTATTATAATGTAAAAAAAATATGTACCATTTTTTCATATCGACTTTTAGATAAATGTGCTCAAAGTAATATTGTAATAAATTTATGATGTTTTCGATCAGCATTGATGAAATTAGCGATTTCCGGGCTAATAAAAAAATCGGCAGAATCATTAACAACAATCGTAACTTATATTACTATAGTAATTGAACAAATAATATTTATTTTCCATTGTAGGTTTATTTACATCAATGAGTAATATCAGAAAAAAAATGTTGATTATGATTATTAAATAAAAAAAATGTGTTAGAAAGAAAAAAAAATTAATGCAGTTTATATATCAAATTACTGACCATTTATATTTACAGTTACTTGGTTACGACAAACTAGTTTTAGTGGTAAATAGATATGAATAGTAGTTGCCGCTATCATTTCATAGTTAATTTCCAGTTTAATTATTATAAGTTAATCGTAATTGGTTATAGGGACAATAATCAGTTTTGTAAGTATTATAAACGAGCGATTTATAACGAGTTTACAAAAAAAAATGGTGTTTTATTTATTTATAATATTTTATAATAAATATATATTTTTTTATTTTTCAAATTGATGATTAGAATTATGATTTTGAATTATTAGTAAAATTGTATAGAGTTGTAAGTTGAATATTATTGATTGATATATAAAAATATTGATATAATAGAAAATATTAAGAAATTGATTTTTTTTAATAGATGGATTAAGTTTTGTAGTAAAAAGTATAGAATGCAATTGTAGGACAATTAACAATTGGTTTCCAATTGATTAAAAATGTTTTTTTTTTTATAATTTTAGACAATTAGTTAATTGAATATATAATTATATTTTAATTTTAAAATATAATAGATAATAGTTTTAGGTAGATATAATAACAGAAATATTTAATGTTTACTAGTCGGAATATCAATTATAAAACATTGTTAAAATATCCGGTTCGATTTGTACTTAAATTACTTACAAATGTACTATTTTTTTTTAATTTTTTTTTTTTTTTTTTGTAAAATATCGTGGAAGACGTGGGAAACGACCTGGAAAATAATGATGAACGGTTCAAGTGCTACCTTTTAGCGACTTGGGTTCATTTCTTATTATGTTTCATGTTCTGGTGCGTGGGAATAAAAAAAAGGCACTTCTGTTTGTTGACAGTCAACTATTATAGTACATATTGTGTCACAATAAAAGCAATAGAGGTGACCTTAAAGTATGACTGGGAATATTCGAAGCACTTTCGTTTTTTTTTTTTAAATACTACGTACCATTTCTAATACATTCTACGCGTATAATAAATTACTATCTTTATGTAATCGTGTCGTATTATGTTTTGATTCTGTGTTGCACGTGAAAATAATGTTAGTCATGAAATGGTTAGATGCATGACTTTGAAAGATAGACAAATGATGTTTTTGGTTATGAAATTTTATTTTTATATATATATATATATATATATATATATATATATATATATATATATATATATATAAAAGATGTATGTCAATTGTGAATAGATTTTAGATCATATATAATCAAAAATATATCAAATTTAATTCTGTTTTTTTTTTTAAGAACTTGGGAGAATATTTTAATGCTGAAATAGAAAATATTTATATGTTGAAAGATTATATTGATCGATTTGAAATTAAGAAAAAAAATCGTATGGTCATTTTTGATGGTTTACCTTGACATTTATGATATTATGAAAAAAATAAATAAATGTATGAAAGACGAAGTTGACAATCGTCAAAAATTTATTTTGAATATTTTAAAGTATAATGCATTTTTATACAATCCGTGCCATACATGTTAATGACGTTATTTATCGTTGATATAATCGTATATATATATATATATATATATATATATATATATATATATATATATATATATATATATGTTCTGTTTTATTATATGTAAATAAATAAAATTATTTGCATATTTTATATATTTTCAATCGATTTTATGACGAAGAATAATTATGTGAATTTTACGACGGTTTCAAACGGCAAGAGAAGACAACGAATGCATGGATAAAATATACATTATATATTTTTTTTCTATATCGTTAAATAATAATTAAGATTGAATAACCATGTAAAAATATATTAATCGATTCTTTAGTATTTATATCTAGGATATATCATCGCTTAAGAAGTAAATTTATAAAATATTATATATTGAACTGTTTCAAGTGAAATTAATGAGTAATCATCACTCAGAACGGCAACATTTCAATTTGTGACATTATTATAGTCAAAGTGCAAAACGTTCATACAATATGATTAAGTTATGAAATTTATGTCAATTTTGAAAACACAAACTGATAAATTTCAGAACATTTTATATGTACAAAATAGCCGAACAAAAAATCTACGGTAAGTAACGCAACGAGGACCGCAACAGGGGGAAAGTTCGAAATGAAATTCAAACCGTTCATTATGACCCCAAAGTGCCGGATTGTTTACATACCTTCGTAATGTTGAGGTTCCTCGTAGAAGTTGTGATGGCGAGCCAAGTCGTCGTATTCAGCCCAGTAATCGGCGAGCTCGTGGCCGACTTCTGGATACGCCACGGTGGCCGCCATCGTCGATGATAACTGCGAATATTACATTAAAAATATATTATTTAATGACGGATCGATAATAATTATGATATATATATATATATATATATATATATATATATATATGATTTATCTACATCATAAATGTCAAGTTTTTGATGTGTGATATCGGTGAAATGACGATTTCTCGATTCGTTAACACTAAAATCGTGATCGTTTACAAAATTTTGTACAACTTTAACGTATTTAAACGTTATCGTATCGCTGTGAAATTTTACGATTTTATTCAATTTCATATAACAAAAAATTGACTATTATCTACGTTTAATTATAAATATAATAATAACTTTATAGACCGGTAATATTGATCGAGCACGGTTAAGAATAGGTATATAAGTGTCGGTAGGTTTAGTGTTAAACCTTTTGCGCACTCGCAATTATTTTAGTGATAATTTATTGTCTATTCAAAAACAAAATTCTTAAAGGTCTTATCTATTATATTTGTGTAAAATCAGTATAATATTTTTAAATTTAGAAACTAATACTGGATGTGGTGAGTCCCATTCACCATACAAGTGCAAAGACTTAAAGTTAAAATATAGCATATAATAGTGAAAATGTGGTTTATATATATATATATAGATTCTTTATGATTCAGCATTATTTATTATTATTTTTGAATATTTTATAATAATGTTATATATTTTTATGTGGTTTAAATTGATATATAGAATAAGAAGGCAATATTTGGAAATACACTAAAAATTTGAAAATTAAAAATGAAAAAAAAATCGATTTAAATATCATAGTTAAAGAAATATTTAAATATTTTGTACTATATATAAATATAATATACATAATATATTTGGCACACATTATAATAAATATAGTCGACAACGTCATAATGCGTATATTTCTATTTGTTGACTCTTTAAATACGATGTACTTCTAAATATTATGAAGTCGTCTGTATCTAAATATATTTTAAAATATGACAAATATTTAAAAATACACGACAAATTCATTCATAGATGTAAAACGTAATAGATTATTTTTTTTCTCTAAATGAATGCGTCGTTAACGAGAAAAAAGCTTAATGTCACGAGCTCTCAGCAGAAAAGCGGTAAACGATATATAAATTAATATGGCGTAAGACGTTTCTTTTTTTTATCGAAAAAAGAAAAAAAAAGATGTGAAATTTATAATGCGAAAATGTCATGGCTTCGATAAATCGTCAGTGTGTGTGTGTTGTCAAAAAAAGTTTATGAAGATTATTTATATATTAAAAAAATAAGACGATGAGTTTTGATAAAGATGTTAAAATTTATATAGTACTAGAATAGTAGATAGAAAAAAAAAGATAAAGAAGAAAGAATAAATTTATAATATCAAGTAAAATTTTATTATATCACGATTTTAAGTTTATATTCAAAATATATATTTTATAAATAATTTGATTATGTCATTCATTGGTCGAAATATTTTATAGTAAGGTATTTTTCGTAGGAAAATCTAATTGATTCGAGAGCATTCAATAATAAAGTGATATTAAGCGTGCGATAATAAAAGTGTTATTAAATTATATAGCAGATATTATTTCGGTACGCACAATGCGTAATCTATAATTTTATCATTGTTGATTAGATAAAAGCGTTACGCTGATTATCAAGAAAATTTACGCAGAAGATTTTCCCATTATGATCGATATTTCTATGAATTGTAATCTAAAGAAAATCTGTCATGAAAAATTCTAATTGTTCAGTTTATTGATTCGCATTGTAAATATGAATGACAGATAATCGAAGATATTTTGTTTATTTGATTGTTATCCAGTAATTTAATTGATAGTTTAATAATTGTAAATAAAATATAATGAAGATGAAATGAAAGAAGATGAATTCGAGATTGGTGATCTAACGGATGATGGTTGTGATTTATAGTAATTATTGCACTAATTTATATTTTAGCACACACACACACACACACACACACACACACACACACACATATATATATATATATATATATATATATATATATATATATATATATATATGTCATGATACTGTTTAACTGAAATAATCTTGCACAATGTGTTAATATTACATTCAGACTTAAATGGACAGCATCAAGATAGAAAAAAAAACGCGACATGGTTGGAAAGTGCGAGGCCGGAAATCGGTTTATGTTCGCTTGGAAAACGCTTAGAAAAATCATAGAAAAGAACAATAAAAACTGGAATAGAAGAAAAAAATTACTTCATCGCCTACATCTAATTGTATATTATGTCTATGAGCGTAGAGACAAAAGAATTGTCAAAAAGCGCTGTCATTTTCTTCATAGTTCCCATTGTGTTTTCGTTTCATGTGGCGAGTTGTTTCTTTTATTCTTTCATGTCGTTTTCAACGCTCTTGCGTAAATATTTCACTATTATTTTTACTTGTTAATATTTATATTATTATTATTTTTTTTAAATAAAAATATCATATATAATGAAATAGATTAAAATTAAACGCGAGTATCTATTAATATTTGAATAGACAAGAACATATATAGAGAGATTGATTTTAAAAAATAATAATAATAATTAAACAATTTTATTCATATATAAAATAGTAGATTGTATTCTGTAGTGAAATAACATTAAAATTAACAGTACTTTGACTCGTCGGATTAGCGATGAAAGTTATTTTAGTAATTAATTATAGCAGGTCGCACGTTAATCAAGTAGGTTAACGCGAATAGTTTTCGACTTGGGACGGATTTCCTCTGTTTAACCATCGACATGCTGGGAAAATTTTAATATTTATTCATACCATACGATCTATATGTGTTAAATATTATATATATATATATATATATATATATATATATATATATATACGTAAAAATTATCATCCATGATTACGAGAATTATAATCGATACGTTGTCGGCGTTTTAGTTTCATAAGTCCATATATGTATAATATGAATCTATGTAATTTTGCGTCATGAATGCGGCTTAATTTTAGTACGGTATGTAAATATGAGATTATTCGTAATTATATTGAATACGAGTAATAAAATAATTGGTCTTATCGGAAGTTTAATTAGTTATGATAGCGGTTTGTGTACGTAATTGTATCAATATTTGTGACCTTTTGTATTGTCCGTTTATTTATGATAAACGAATCAACGCTTTATTATTATTATTATGGAAAACGAAGGTCGTTTCGGTGTTGAAATGTGATATTTTAAATGAAAATTTTGATTATATATGAATATATAATTATTGCTATAAATAAGCGATTTTATCTACAGTAATCAAAGTTAGATATTAATAGATGCTAAATAAAAAAAAATATTTTTTTATAATTTAGTAGAAAGATATTGACGACAAACTTAATAATATTATAGAACGATTTTAAAATTAAAAAAAGTATAACTTTAATCATTTTTGGTAAAAAGGTTTGAGAGTGTAAATAAGTTACAATCTTTTGATCAGCGTACATTATTTATTCAGATTATAAAATCGATTGAATTATAATATTTTCTTTATACGAAATATAGGTAAATAAATATATTATATTAAATTGTCGATTATAATATTGAAAAGATTCTGATTTGTTTCGCACAAAGCGTATAATATATTAGAATGGAAATATTCGAACACTTTCATATTCGAAGAAGTGAATCGGATTGAATATCAATTTCAAAATCGATACAATCTTGACTTTGAATAATTGAACAATCTAATCCGGAATTGGAGCATTAGTTAAATATTGAGGTCGACTTAATTAAAATACAGGAACAAAGGTAATTGAAAGTGTACGTCCGACAAAATTTCGATTTAATTAGCAATTATTTATCTATTTTCAAATCAATGACGAATACGATTATACAGATTTGTTCGATTATATATAAATATATATATAAAAAAAAACGACTGCTCTAATTGATAACCGCGGATAATCGGTTTTGAATAGTAATTTTGAAAGCGGCTCGTTGAAGCCAAGGTTGAAATTTTCGCGATAATCGAGCCACGAGTCACACTCGGAAAAATTGTTCACGGCTGTCAATCGTTCACGGTGAATTGAAAATAGCAAAAAAAAAAAAAAATAGACGTAATTATGTCTGTTCACATTTTCGAATAGAGTGAGGAAAAGTCGGCCTATTGAAATTGTGGTTATCGATTCAGTTTTTTTAACGCTATTATAATTTTTGAAAAAAATTAGACAGTTAGTTAAATTTTGGAACTATTTTGCGGAATGAAAGTGTTGTAAATTATTAACAATATGATGAAATATCGTGTTAGTCTCTTTTGGGAGATGTTAACAATAAAAATATATTTATATTCAAATCTAACTTTAGATTATACTCTTAAATATCTTTTGACATTTAACCTATTCTTCAAAATCATTATATAAGATATATATAATACAAATGATGAAGACTCGTTCCAGTTTCTCGGTATAAAACATGTCAAACATTATGATGTAATGATGAAATGAAAATATACACGATCTACGGTTATTTAAAGTCGTACACACTTTAGTTTAGATTAAATCGTGAAATTTTAACCATGATTCAATTCTAAGTTAACGGTTACAAGATTGGTTCATGTTTGGCATGGTTTAAAAGTCATCGTTCGAACGGTGAAAGGCTTCGCCGTATCGAACTTCGCAAACCAGTTCCTTTTTTCTGTCGACATTTTCATTCGTCGTGCACGCACGTTAGCTAGAATGCGTGCTTTAAGAAAAATATTCGCGTAAAAATAAATAATCCATCGCCTTACATCATTAAGTGAAGTGATAAAAATGAGGAAAAATGCGAAACGAAAGCCTTGAACCGACAACAAAACCGATATTCAAGGTTGACTTTCTACGCAGGTGGATGGTTTATTGTGAATACTTTAAATACTATAGAGGAAATTATATTGTTAAAAAATTAATCTATTAATCTATTATTTATACGTGTAATATTTTCAACGTGTCAAAAAAAATAAAAATAGTATAAAATTGATATATAAATATTAAACAAAGTCTATATATATATATATATATATATATATATATATATATATATATATATATATATATATATATATATATATATATATATATATATATATCAAAATTGACAATAGTAAATAAATAAAGATTAAATCTAATTATGTTTATATGCAAAATTAAATTTATCTAATTATCTATTATTAAAATATGATAGGTATTATGTCATATCAGATAATCGGGCTATATGTAAAAGAATTATAACGCACGTTTGGTATGTGTCAATCTAATCTATCACCAAAATAATAAAAAATAAATAAATAAACGATTAGATCTCGATTACCTTCGGATATTTTCCACGATAATTCCCGAATAAAAACAATTCCCCGTGAAGAACAAGTTGACCATTCTAGAGACTGGTTTTTATTAACTGTGCGATGATAGGCAAAGGAGGCACACGTTTAATTTATCGACTATCGATCTCGTCCACACGAGGCAATTCATCAGTCGTGTACCGAGTGTTAATTATCATATGAAAGAGATTCGAGTACGCAAAAAATATATATAAATAAATAAATATATATATATATATATATATATAAAAGCGAGAGATGAAAAACGAATTTGAAAGCGAATGATCTCATTTGGTCGTCGAGGAAAATCGTGCCTTGCTCGGTCACGTATGGTCGACTCGAAATATGCAACTATCAATGAATAATAATAATAATTATTATTATTTTGATTTTTCATTCTTAATAATCGTTAAAATATTATTTTGTTATTAATATGAATATATATATAAAGTACGTTCACCCGGTATTGGGTGAGGCAAATCTCTCTTCCGAATGTTTATATATATAATATTATACGCGCAGTTATTTCCTAATGATTTTTAACTTTATTTACGCGTATTAAGATAATTTATTTATATTTAGGAATGAATTCTTCTATTGATTTAAGTTAAAAAAAGATTGTTGATGTATTGGGTGATTAAATGAGTTTTCCATTTTTTAGAAATCTAGAGTTTTATATACATTATTGTCATATTTTAAACATTGTTATACATTAAAATGTTGATGTAAATAAAATTATAAATATAATCATAATTTTGATTTGAATGAAGGATTTATTTTATTACTCTAGAAATATTATAAATAAAATTAAGTTAATAAATAATTTCATTCTTATTTTGGATAATATTGGAATATTGAGATCGAAATATTGTTATATATTTTTTTAATATAATTTTTAATTTAAGATAATTATATATTATAAATTTTAGATTTGTGACGATTGAACGCTTCGCACTATAATATTCAGATCAAGCGGCAACAAAATAAAATAAAAAATGCGGCACATTTCAATGTTATATCGTACGATCATTTCGATTTTTTCGGATCAACCGGATTAAAATCGATTTATAAAATCTGCAATCCGACGATCCAGTTATATTGTGGCGTTAATAAAAATGGAAAAAATTCGAAATTACACGTCGGCGCCGCGTTAAAAACGGAAATACTGGAACATTTTCACCAGATATGGTCTCCGATTTGACACGGAATATGAATCGATTCATATTCCAGTTATGATAATAATAAAAATACGATCGAAATATCGTAAAATTGCACGGTATATTTATATATATTTTTTTAGTTTCGTATATATATATATATATATATATATATATATATATATATATATATATATATATCGATAATTAAAGAAAAGCGATTCCGACAATGTTGTTAACTTTGCGCCGGTAATCCGATTAACGGATGTTTCGCGGTTAATGAAACCGAACGGACACTTATATTTACATTTATTTATTTGATTTTATATATATATATATATATATAGTATGTACGATTACGGTGTAACGGTTTTTTTTCGAGTTTTTTTCCGGGTCTCTTTGACGATTGTATATATACAATATATATATATTTTTAATTGAATTAAATACGAATGAATGCCCGATGGATTGGTGATGTTAAACGCTTCAATAGAAAATTATCGGAATAATGAAGAAGTGCGTTTTATTATTATTCGTCGATAAACGATAACTGTAATAAATGTAAATGTGTAATGGAAATTTTCATAAATTAATTACACCAAGAAATATAAAAAAAAAATCTAAATGAAATGTCAATTAATTAAAACGGTACAGCCGATGATAATAAATGTATTTTAGATAAAGTAATTTTTATGCAGAAGTTAAAAAATATTTTAATGATATTCTAAGGGATTTTGTTGAAATTATGATTACAGGAAATTATTATTTTTAAATTACTGTTTTAGAGATCTCGTTTTAATATTTTAATGTGGCAAAAGATATAAATAATAAAGTATAAAAAAATTATATACTTTAAGAAATCTTAACTTAAATTTATTATAATATTTATGAAATCGTTGATAAAATGTATAATATATATATATATATATATATATATATATATATATATATATATATATATATATATATATATATATATATATATATATATTAAAAAAATAATAAGTTTCATATAATTTTAACACGCAATGAAAACATTTATATTAAATGATTGAAGCAATGTAATTATATAATAATCTACATGTAATAAATATTAATATTTATATTAAAGAAGTATCCTGTATCTTCAATCATGTTTAGATATATATATAAACAAGCACAACTAACATAAACTGTAATATATCTTTACTCAACAAGCTTGAAATAATGTTAGTTTTCTTAGCTATTTTCAGGATACGCATCTGTTTCCGGGTTAAATTTAACACGTAAAATTTTCTTCGATCTACGTAAACAAATCAGATTTCGAAACAACTCCACTAGTCAATTTACGAATGTATAGAACGATTTAATAATTATTAATAATAAAATATTTTATTTTATTCAATAAATGACCGATTATGTTATTCGGACAAACGTGAACGTTTTGAACTACGGTAATCTCTTTGGTTACGAGTTTAGAATATTCTTTTGTACCTGTGAAACGAAGCCTCAAACGAAAATAGAAAAAAATAAATATAATATAATATATATATATATATATATATATATATATATATATATATATATATATATATATATATATATATATATATATATATATATATATATATATATATATATATATATAGTGGAAGGAATCGAACAAAAAAAAAGAAAGAAAAAAATAAGCTCGTACGGGAAGGAAAAAAAACTGGAACAGGTTTCTTTTCCACAGGTGTGTGCGAGCATCATCAAGTCAGGGTACTTCGTGCTCATGGCTACAACGGCTCTCTTGGTACAAAATGGTGTAATTGATCGAAACTCAGCAAGAGAGCTCTGTTTATACGTATAAAACTATAATAATCACAAAAAAAAAAAATGAAAATAAACCGAGCCACAATTGTTTTGACTGTAAAGTCTGATATATTATATATGGTTTAAAGTTGATCTATAGTTTAAATCGAATGTTTTGATTTTGCTAAGTAAAATAATAAAATAATGTATTATTTATTATGATTTAAATGTTAAAAGTAGTTCATGAATATTGAACGATACAGTTTATAAATTTGCAGATAAGCATATTTGTATACTTTATGTAGCTAATTTAAAGATAACGAGTGCAAAAAGGTCATATAAAAATAAATGTTATCGTTAAATAAACTAAGGTTTTACTTTCTTTTGTAATATTGCAAGGTTGTTTGAAAATAAATGCAAAAATTAAAATAAATATTCATATATTTGTTGCCAATGAGATTGGAAGGCAGATTCGATGTAAAAAATGACCAGAAAGGCAAATATTGATATGATAAACATGGTATTTTCAGTAAATTATAATAAATAATTATGGATATTTTTTATAATAAATACGATTATTAATATTAAGATAGTGAAAAATTTTACAATCACAATTGATTAAAATCATAGAGCTTATCTGATGAAATATAGATATTAACGTCACAGTGTCAACTAAATATTTATTGCACTCAATGTTTCGATTGCCTTAAATGCACTCAAAGGCATAATAAATAGTGTTGTGATAAAAAAAATATATATGTCAGTCATGATTTTTAGTTAAAATTTATGTTATTTGCGTGTATAACGAGATTTCAAATTAAAAATAATATTATACACCTGGTTAATCGTTTATAAATAATAGCCGATTTTTCGGTCAATTAAGTTAAGTATGCAAATCGAATTCATATGTTAACATTGAAGAAAGCGTTGATAATATAAAAATATATATTTATATATATGTATATATATATATATATATATATATATATATATATATATATATATATAAATATACAAAAAAGTATGAGTAAAAGTGATAGATGGTTAAGCAGATAGTTCCAAGTTTTGAGCATGCTTTACCTGATTCTTTTTTCTTTCGAACGAATTTAGCACTGTTAACGAGATGTTTTTTTGCTTCCGAACAATGCAGACATTATATTGGTCACCTGGCTGTTTCATATTGTTATAATTTCAGGTTTAATAGTAACCATCGACAATGGTGAAGTCTTGTGCACGCATAACATGAAAACAATTAGATGTACACAAGTACATACATACGCTTATAAGTGAAAGGAAACTCGGTGAGAGTTTACAATTGATGTTAACGATATCAATTTTGTTGAATTTGCGAATCGATAACGATTCAAATGAGCTTAGTGCCTATTTTGTAATGGTTACACGACATCTTTTGACTGTGAAAAGGAAAGTGGAAAGTTCAAACTTTCCAAGATTTTGTCAATATATTTCATAATGTCGGAAGAATGTTGAAAAAAAGTCTAGTAATTTGAATTGTTATTTTGTGAAAATAATAAAAATTAAATAACAATTTTGATTATTGATTTTCAATAGGATCGACGCTTAATAGTTGTACTGGTAGAACTATTATATATATATATATATATATATATATATATATATATATAAATAATTTTTAAACTTTATTATAATATCGGAGATGAGAAAATTGCAAAGCCACGACGTAAATGTAGATTATTTTTGAGAAATATGTTAATTTAAATAATTGAATAAGCCCGTAAGCAACATTTTTAGTAGTTTGAAATGGTATGTAAATAAGCTACTAACATGCTAAAAAATAACCGTCTATGTTTACCGAACGGATGCCAAAATTGGAGAATATTAAACCAAAACTTGAATGGAATCATTAATGCATGCGATATAATATTATGAAATTCAATGGTAATGCAATTAGATAATTGTATATAGTATACAACAAAGTTCTATTTTGAGGCGTTAATAGTACAATTCCAAGAATATAATGTAAAAATAATCGTAATTAACCACATCCTTCTGGCTTCCATTGTGCTAAGTATGGTTATAGTCACCGACAAAGGAACCGCTTCGTTAAGGATGATGATGGTCGAGGGTTCCTTTGGCACGCACGGTTGATCACAGGTAATAACCTTTTATATAAAGGACAGGTAGTCTTTGCGTGAGTAAAATACACTCCGAGGAATCCGAGTGAACAAAAAAAAAAATGATATAAATCTATATGTAGTTGATAACAGTGTAAGAATTTTTGAAGTAGGAAAGGTTGCCAAGACTGGCGACATGGTCTTTCGAAATCTATACAGTACCATTGGCGCCGACTGATCTATTGCAATGTGACAGGCTATTGAAGCGATTGAAAAGTGCGAAATCAATCAAATGTTGACAAATAAATCAGTACTTTAATATAAAAAGATATTTGAAGGTGGTTCCAGGTAGGAAACTATTGTGTAGGCCCGGAAGACATATGGCACCATTCGAATAATAAGCGAATTGGACAAAATTTTAACGGCACTTTTTTTTTTGTTTGTTTTGTAAATTTCTTCCGTTGACGATGCGTTTCTTATTTTATTTATTTGTATTTATTTTTTTTTTGGAGGAAAAAGTATCGTATAGCTTATCTGGAAAAATTTGGAACGCAGTTTCCGGCTCAAGGGTCGAAACGTCAACGAGAAACATTATGTTTACTTATCGATACCGGTCCAGAATTAAATATTGGTTATTTAGTTCATTTTTTTTTTCATTTCTAGTCGGTTAAATGTGGAGCAAATTTCATTTATATAGCCATAACGAGGTGTAAGAGCGTTTCAATGAACATCATAAGAGAAATCTGACAAAGACAAAGTTAAAAATAGACGTAAAGAAAATGGAGAAAACTTTTTTTTTAAAACATGATATGATAAATAGAAAAAAAAATATACTTTTATACTTATCAAATATTATTAATTTAGTTATTGGCTTAAATATATCTAAAAATCAGTGTTATAGTTATTAGGAATCGGATTTCAAACAACGTTCATATGTCAAGAGCAAGAAAAGTATTATAATATATTAGATCTAATATATAGTGTCTAATAAATATATAATATATTAGTATTAAAATTTAATTTATTTTACATGAATGACATAAAATAATATGTCGAAACATTTTAGTAACAGAGCGGAAATGTTAACATAAATACTATTATATTTTATAATGTATATCCGTTTACTGTGATACGATCAGAAATGAAATGGACAAAAATTATTACTAACATTACTGTCATAACTTTAAATGCGCGTATATTCAAAGTGAAAAATATATTTATATATATATATACATATAATATATAATTAAAAACGTGACGAATGAATGATAATAATCGATGAAAATTAATACCAACCGTGAATATAAATTATTATTTATTATAACTACCATATAAAAAATATGGTAGTTAGTCGATAAATGATGTGTGTGATAATATGAAGATTTGGAAGCTTTAATCTTTATTCTCGTATCAGTGGCTCGTAACCATTTTTAATTATATTATAAATAATGAATTAAAATTATAACGTTTCTAATTATTGTTTAAGTCGATGATTTTTAGAATATAAAACTTTCATCATACTGAATATTTATTTATACGCAAAAAACAAATTTTCTTCATCAGATGGTCTCCGATGCTCAACGACGAGTCATTTGAACAAACACCAGAATTGGATTAAAGAAAGACACGTAGATAAATAACGCGGTTCTCTATATTATGATTCATCGATCGCAAAAAAAATTAAAGTTGTTCAAACATTCGATGGAAAGAAAAAAAAATATATATATAGTGTAATTAATGCGTGTCGTGAGACATTTTGTTGGCGCCTCACGCTTCAAAAAAAACGCACATTAAATTGAATAAAATTAGCAATAAATGACTACATATGTCCATCATTCGTAAAATTGTACATAATATCAAATGCGGAATCCGTATTAATTTGTGTAAATACCGGTTTCGATATTTAATATAATATAAATAATTATATTTTACTGTGCGCGTTTGTGTAATTGTGCTGTAATGAGGAAAAATCAACGTCATAGTTCATTAAATAGTTTTTTGATATGATAGATAGTGCGATAAATATATTTATTGAAAATGTATATTTTGCTATAAGATATGAAGTGTAAATGATATACTTCATATTGATGATGTTTGTTAGTCTGATTCGGAAACGGTCAATCTTTTGTATTTCATGCATTCTTTTCAGATATGTCACAAAATTTTTAGTTTGATTAGATATTTTGAAGATCTTTTCCGAAAAAAAGATTGGCTACCCCTGGTCTAATTGATATGACACGTTTCATTATTTAATATGTAATAAAAGGTATTATAGATTTGCCAAATTATCCTTCATAAATAGATTTGGATTTTTTTTTAATATGCAGAACATTTGATATAATTACGATTCACAAGTTATTAAATTTTATAAAAAGTTTAGATTTAGATTTCAATATAATGAAACTTTTACAATAAGTATGGAATATGAAAAGTTCTCGGCATAGATCCAAAAATATCATTCACATTTATGCATTTTCATCATGAAAACACTTTTTAGTTTATAAAAATAAACACTATAATGAAAAATAGTTTAATGTTATATAATTTTATTTCAAATCATATAAATAAAATTAAGATAGTTTTAATTGAGCACACACCGAATTGTAATTAAAAATATTTTTTATTAAGTTTTAACGGAATAATCTTGTCATATACGAATATTACTTATATAATTTAAGCTCTTCTTTTTCTATAATTAAATAGCGTGTTCGACTTTGCGGATAATCGTTCGAATATTTGTTTATCCACGCTACGCGATTGCATATTAATTAATTGATTAAATTGAAGGAGAACCGGCTCTTGTGAAACACATGTTCATAAATCGCCATTTACAGTAATAATATCGAGAATATTAATTACAAAAACCGGAGAAAATTTCAAAACGACAATTCACCACTGTACGTTCTGTTGGTATTGTAAAAAAATAAATAAATATTATGTGATCATATTATATACAGTAGCGCTTGTTTCCATTGGCTTTCGACGATTTGTGCGTAGGTAAAAAAATAAATAAATAAATAAATAAAACTATGAACGGCAATCTGGTCACGGCGACGATTAAAATTGCAAATGAATCGCGTTCCAAATTTGTGCAAAAATTTGACCCGATTTGGTGGCAGCATTGAATTTAGATTTTGGTAAATAAAAATTGAAGTAGGGTAGGTCAATGATTTTTCCATAGTTTATTATATTATTATATACGGATTAATGTTATCGAAATATTAAAACAAAATTATTGATTAAAAACTTGATATATCATCATCATTAAATACTTATAAAAATAAAGATTGTCAACAATAAATAAATAGCTAATAGTATGGCACTAATTAAACGTGATATGGACAAGTGTCAAGTATGTTTACACGTGTATATATATATATATATATATATATATATATATATATATATATATATATATATATATATATATATATATATATATATATATATATATATATATATATAGGTACTTGTGACTGAGCATATCAAATGACACAGGTGTGGTCCATGGATTAAAATGCAGGTGCATTGTCACCTTGGATCTTTATTGAAGATCAAAAGGTCGTATTATAAATATGCACAATATAAACTAGTTATTTTTGGGTGTATGAAATTTTAATACAGCTAGTTAAATAATGTTGACATGTTTATTATGCTGTTGTTGGTGAAGAGATTGGTTATTAAAGGTAGTGATTTGTAGTGAACAACTTATTACATCATATAATATGAATGATAATAAAAGATGTGATCTTTAAAAGTTTCGCAAAGAGAGTAAACGAATATTGCAATTATATTGGAAATATTTTAGATATGAAAAGAATGACATTTGATACATATGAAAAACATATATTATATAGACATAATAAACCATACAAATATAGTAGGAGTATGTTCAGATGGAAAAGAATTATTTATCGAATTGTTTCTATAATTCATTCCATGAGATTGGTTATACCAAAACATTGTATTTTTGTGATGTTAATTTGAACAGTTTTGTGTATGATAAACAAGAAATACGTGATCATTTCCAGTTTTCACTTATATAGCGAGCGGTCAGACAAGAATCTAATGTTGTGTGCCATCTTGTCCCCGTTCGACCATTCTTGTTTCCTTGTATGTTTTTTTTCCAACATGTACGCACATCCTACTTCCACCATGCTGGAAGTAGGATATACTTCCAATGTGTAATTTAAAATTATCCAAGTTAACAATTATTGATAATATATGTGATTTAAACGAGCAGACGATAGCTTGATTGTGATTGCAGGTTAATTTTTATAAGAGTAGTAGATAAAATTAGCACTTGTATATATAGCAATCCTACAATAAGATTAAAATTGTCAAGACGATCTCATTTTTATTATAAATACAACTTATAGTAATTTTATTTAGTTTAGTGACAAATGTTTTATCTTATTTATATCAAGTTTCTGAATTACAGTTATGGAATTAAGTATGAATAAGATCAGAGAATAATAAAATAAACATTTTAAACGTAAAGGAGAGATGTTATTGAATGAAAAGTATTATAGCTGTTTATTGCGAGATTTTATCATTGATGTTTCTGGTTATGTTGATTTGTTCATGTGATGATGATGATATAGGAAAGGTTAACAGAACGGATATTTCTAAAGAAGAAACAGTATAAATTTCTTTAAAACATGGTTAGTTTTAAAGTAACGATGAATTTATATAAATTTTGGTATTGTAGAAGAATGATTATCAACAATTTCAGGTCACAAGATCTGAAAAATGTAGGTTTGCCTAAGAAAATTGCAAAGTGTCCCACATTTGGCGCATAGTCCGCTGATTGCCGATATAATGAGAGGAGAAAATATCGGCTGCAATCGTTAATAAAGAATCGCAAAGAAGCCTACAAGGAAAAACACCGTGTCTTCCGGTCTTGTCATTTCTATCGAATAGAAAGTCGTTATATTTACAATGTGGAAAAAGAAAAAAAAAGATTTATTTAATATTGTTGTCGAGATTAAGCGCGTATAGTTCAATAATGCTTAACATTATAACGTCTGTCGATGGTTTTTTTTATTCTATCATAATTTTTTGTTTTGGTCTGTATACCACCTCGTAAATAATATAATCACGATTTATCGCCGTTAGTAATAAAAAAAAAATGTATATAAACAACAATTTCTCATAGTAAAGAGGATACGAAACGCTTCGAATTATGTTATATTTCAAAAGAATAATCGTAGAAACGAGAAAAGAATAAAAAAAATTGATAATACCACGTTAATTTCCGGGCATGATCGTAATTACAGTAAAAAAAATGGACACCGATAGCTTATTATGGAAACGTTTCTAAAAAAAAAACAAGTGCATTTATTTATTTTTATGACGTTCGCGATAGTACAGTTGGCAGCAATTTTGTTTTTGTTACGTAGAGCGGGTCACGGGTTTTACTCCCCTGAAATTTTTCAGAAGTGTTACGGTGTTATCGAATTTTATAAAATACATATTTTAAATTAATTTTAGCAGTATTAAAATATAATTTAATTGCATATTTTTCATGCAAGTTGTAAAGTGGTACGCGTGCATAATAAATTAAATTTATATGCATTTTAGAAAATTAATTAAAATTACGCGTAAATTTGGAAAATAAAATTGATGACGATATAAAGAAAGCGTTATCAATATTATAATAAATAAAATAATCGAATTTGTATATAATTATATATAAATTATTTTTTTATAGTTTGTATTGATAATATAAATTAACAAAATTTAAAAATAATAACTTCAAATTATACTATTTGAAAGAAATTTTGAAAATGTTTCAAAGTTTAAACGACATTCAAAATGTGATTTTTTTTTAAGTCAACTATTTACTTTTTAGATTTCATATGGCTGTTATAATTGCAATTATGGACAACATATTAATATGATTTTTATGGAAATTGTTATAGAATGTCGAAATATCAATATAATAACAAATCGTATTATTTTGTACAATTAATTAATTTTAATTAAATTAAGTTATCGTTAGATCTCGTCGTTCAGTATAAAAATAAAAAATGTATAAATATAGTTAGATGAGAAAATGTGTTTGTACGAGCGATTAATAGTGCGTGAATCTGTGATTATTTTTAATGTAATTTAAGAAGATTTTTTTTTACATTATGTTAGTACATTAAAATTATTATGTTAATTTGCGTTGAATAAATTAGACAATTACCTTGGCGATCGGAATATTGTCAATTTTACACGGTCGACGGGTAGAAAATTAAATTTTCCCGACACGCATTCGTTTCATTTGTATCCTTTGAAACGGACGCAAATTCCACCTGTTAATGATCCCATTTGTATTCACGAAATGTCGATGTCGAGAGCATCGATGCACACTTGTATACAATTAAAATAAGAGAAATACAAAAAAATATATATATGCTCGGAATAAACACACAAACACGCACACAACGTTAAATAATAATAATTAATAAATTAATAAATAACGAATCACGGATAGATAAAATTAAAAAAAAAATCACAAAACGTAGAAAAACACGATTCGTTCTTTTACGGCCAAATATATTTTTTTACACTGGCAATGAATGTTTTGAATTCAAATCTAAGCGATTTATAAATGCGACTTGTCAGTTTTTGATATTGTGACGAATTTTATATTAAATGTTTTCACTGTTAGATTGTAGCTTATAAATAAGTATTATTTATAATTTAATATATATATATATATATTTAAAAGTTTTTTAGTTTATATTTAAAATAAATATAAATAAACACACATTGAGCAATTCGAGCGACGCGTACGAACGCAACGAGAGCTGAAGCGCAACTGGTCTGGCGTCAGTTTATCCGACGCCAGGTAGTTTCAATCTGCGGCTCGTAAACACACATATATATTTTTCAACTATATTAAAAAGTGAGCGTATTTCAAGAACGTTTCCTGTAAATTTTCATTAAATATCAGTGTAATAATACAATTACGTATATAAATTCATGCGGATATATATAAAATATTAGTGATAGTATAAAAATATTATATATGTAAATTGATATAAAATTAATTCTTAGTAAAGCAGATTAAAATCGTTATTTATATTAGATTGCATATATTTTAATTTATATTTAATTTATGATGATGTTTATGATGCGCCATCGAACTAAGAATTCGCGTAAAATCACTGATTTTTTTCTTTATATACGAACGTGATTAGAAATGATTACATTACTAATTATCAGTCATGTCAATGAAAATATTACAATTATAATTAAATAATGATTTTCAAGTGTAGTCGTCTGTCAAAACGATGACACACATACACATGATTTAATAGTTCGATATTTACAATCGAAGGTGAACTTGATGTTAATTTATGATAATTTTTATTTATTTTCTACGTAATATATATATATATATATATATATATATGAGAAAAAAATAATTTATATAGAATGATTGTTATTTCACTATATATTAGTATATAAATTATCGTATTTACTTTCAATAGACGAACATATGTAACAAAATATTATATAAATGTTGATTTTATATAATATTAAAAAAATGATTTAAACGGAAATTGTATAAAAATATAATTCTCAAAATGTATATATATATATATATATATATATATATATATATATATATATATATATATATATATATATATATATATGAAAAAAACACGAAATTAATAATAAATAAGCGAACAAAAAATATTATAATGCAATTTAATTTGACAGAGAATTATGTTTTGTATAGTTTTTTCAATAGATATAAATCATGAGCTTTGCGAAAATCAATTTATAAATTGATTAATGATAATTTGACGTTTAATATTGTATACGAAGTGGGATTCCATTATTTATTTATATATTAAAAATAATCATTTCCTATCTAATAATTATAATTTTCGTTAAATTTTTATATTGTAAGTATTATTAGTTATTTTTTTAGATCTATAATTATATTATAATATTATTATACAACTGCATTATCAATATTTGTATATTGTTGGAATATGATTTTTCAATTTAAGTATGTTAAACAGTTTTTAAGAGAGATCTATATTTTTTATAAATTTTTTGTTCAACTTTTTAGATAATTGAGAAAGGGCGGAAATTTATAGTATTTTGAATTTCAAATTATCTATAAAAATTTATATGGAATTCAAATTGAAAATACCACATTAGAATAACCCAATATTGCTTATATAATAAGATCGTAATTTATTCTCATCGGAAATGCAGATGAGATTCGACGTCTGTATCGTAAATTTCTTCAATTTTCAAATAAAGCACGTCGAGCCTCATTAAGCACGGTTCAATTTTCCAAATGGGATTTTCTATTCGAACGGATGTGTATTTTTATTATTATTTTTTTAGAAAATCGAATTATTCGTGGGCGTCAGAATTAATATTGAATATTTGAACGTTGCATTGAACTTCGTCAGCTTTTCCTTGTATAAATTTCGGGGTCGTAAGCAGGGGGAGGGGGGCAATTAATTCAAATTAATACAATAGTGCGGATTTCATTACGGACATAATTGTATTTTGTTATTATTATAAATCCGTCATGATGATTAATGTTTATTGTAAAAAGTTGTTATTGTCATATAAAAAAGTGTAACACGAATCATAACTGTGTTTTGTATTCTAATTTTTTAGTAATCGTTTAGTTTTATAGTTTTTGAAACGGTCATAGAAATGATTCTAGGGGATGATAAAGAATTATACTGGATTTTTATAAGATATTATAGTTGTGATACTTTTGTGTTTTTTTTTAAAGTTAACATTTCCACGGTTAACTTATATAAGTTTAAATGTCTAAATATTATATTTCTGATCTTTATTTAGCTTTTTCCTTCATTATTTTTTATATGTTTAACACATTTCATTTTAAAAAGTGACCTTTATGAACAAAAAGCTTCCTTATCCCTGCTCTAGATATTTATTTAATTGTTTTTTTTTCCGATAATTTTTATTAATTAATTATTATATAAGTATAATTGAAAATGTTTAATATTTAAATGTACACGATTCATAAAATATATTTTTGATTTGAGTATGAGTATTATTTTTCCAGTAAAAATATTAATCATTAATTGAAAAGAACTTCTCTATTTTAAATAAAGATAATATTTTTTTTAATAGAATGCAAAATTTTAGAACCAAAGATTGCGTAACGATTATTCATAGTAACTTATATATATATATATTTTTTTTAATAATCTTCACAAAGATAAACATCAAAATTTTTGTACAGACCATAAAAAGTGAAAGTGGCATGTGCATCGGTAACGTCCTCATGATACACATACCAGCTTTCGCTGAATATTCACTGTTGTTATTCTTTCTGGTTGTTGCATGTGCAACAGCAATTGGGCTGAAGAAGTCCAATGATCGAGAACTACTCACGACGAAGGCTGCACGAAAAGGTCGTCATTATCATCATCATCATTATCATCATCGTCGTCGTCGTCATCGTCGACAGACCAGACATATTGGTGGAACGTCGTGCTACTTCGTACATTTTCTTCAACCTCCGGGGCACGAGGTTCGATTCTCGTTTTTGCCGTTTCCACTTTTTTTTTTCCATTCATTTTCGTCTACTCTTTAATAATCGAAGGTCGACAATTGAACGTCAATAGTTTGTATGAAAACGTCGATCGTGTCGATAAAAAGTAATGAAAGTTTTCATTATTGTTCGTTTACAAAAAAAAAAAAAAAAATCGTGCTAATGTTTCTTTTATATTTTTATTTTAATAATAAAATAAATATTATAATAAGTAGAAATTTTTCTTATTAAATAAATCATTGATGAAATTATTATTTATTTAAATGGTCTTAACTTTTAAATATATATATATATATATATTATTTCAATGATATACGAATATATATGTAATATATATTTGACATATATAATAAAAATTAGAAAATCGCATTAAAATAAATTTCGACGAATTTTTCTATCAAATTTTCATCGTCGATAACCGGTTGAGAATCATTGATTTATTTGCTTTTTATATCACTTCAATGATGAAAAAAATCATATTATTTTAATGCAAGTGTTTAATATTCACTCGAAAAAAATTTTTTTTATTCGACGACAATTTCATAGTTTATTTTCACTTTCTTTTACAAGAGTGTTTTTCATATTTATATATATATTATATATATATTTTTTTAATCCGTCGAACGATTAATTGTATTTTTCTCGATTTGCGGTTCATTTCTCTTTTATATGACGGACTGAAAGAAAAATTTTTATTTAATATATTTTATATATTCGTGGTGGAAAGTGACGGGTTTTTGCTGATATAAAAAAAAACATATTTAGCATCATATAACCCAGCGTTTTTCAATATTTTCTAATTAATATGCCATTTTATTACATAGAAATAAATTTAAAAAAAATAATCAATTAAAAAAAATATTAATATTAATTTATTTTAAATATATTTTTCATCGATAAGATCAAAAACGATATGTCGAATCATCATTACATGTATTCAATATTAAAAATATGTACCGTTCGTCTAATTGATTTTTTAGAACGCATCCGTATTTTTTTTTCTATTTTATTTTGAGAAAATAAAACCAAAACAAAAAAATTACGTCGTCTTGTTTGATGATTGCCGTTGAACAGGTTGCTTAATTGGAGAAAAGACCATCATCATATCAATATTATATTGAACGATGAAAACAATGTACAGTTATGTGTCGAAAAACGCTGAAGACACGTACAATATTCAAATTAATATTTTTATAATTGAAATACATAATAAATACAATAAAAATATTATATATATATATATATATATATATATATATATATATATATATATATATATATATATAAGTCCGAATTGAGTTGAAGGGTATTAAGAATAATTAAGTAAGGATTTTCGTAATGTTAAATCGGTTTTACGATATAACTAAATCATAATAAAAATTCGCGTATGTTAAAATTCAAAATTAACCGTTATAAACATTGATAAAAAGCTAGATATCATTGTATAGTCTAAGACTATTTTGGCAAAAAAAAATATTGTTTCAACATTGCCATCAATAAACATCGTACAAGACAGGGAGTTGAATGTCGAAGAAAAAGATATAAAAGCTAGATATCTTAGAAAACAATAGTGAATACTGAATAGTAATGATACTATGGGAAGAATCTTTTTCTTTTATATATATATATATATATATATATATATATATATATACATATATAAAGAAGATTCATAGTTAGACCATTATGATCCAATTTGGTTAATCTATGAATGCGTGCTTCTGATTGTCGTCATTGTCGACGTATCTACAATGCGGAATAAAATCGGTGGTGGTTTATTTTCTATGATTGTTTTCCCACGAAAATGCGGGGTAGGAAAAGTGTCGTTTTCACCGAAGGCCATCAATCATTCGTTGTGTGTGAATTTTTCGATTCGAATCAATGCCACAGACCATAGAATATTAATAATTCAGATCGGAAAATTTTCTAAAATGTTTCCACACACGCGAATCCGTTTCTAGTTGAAATTCCGTAACAATGAAATTCAATGATTCAAGTTTAATGTCGAGAACTATGAATTTTTCATCATTTTTTTATGTCTGTTATATATATATATATATATATATATATATATATATGTGTGTGTGTGTGTGTAAATAATGATAGCTGTAAATTTGTTTTTACTTTTAAATTCGTTCGTATGTATCGTATATTATGACGTTCAGAGTGGAAATGATGTAAGTGCATTTTCATTATGCTATATCAATGGTGTGATATATTTCCAGTTAACTAATTGTATAAAATTCAACTGACCAATATTCTCATTAGTATGCTATTTTTATATTACATATAATTATTGTTTTTAAATTATTTAGATAAAATCTTAAATTATTTAAATTTTAAAAAAAAATGAATGCTCATTATTAATTATATTACATATTTGAATTACAATATAACTATGATTTTTATTTAACAATTAACAAAAATATTTGAAAGAAATATTCATATTAGAAATGATAAGAAATTAATATAAGTGATAAAAATAATTTTAAATATTATTTTCGTAATTTAAGTCGGTTTCAAAATTCATAATAAATATGAAAAATATCTGAAATTCACATGAAACCGTTTTAAGCAATTAAAGCAACATCAAGATATTTGTCCGTAATTGTCTAATTTTTTATTAGTCAACTTTAAATATATTTTAAATATTTTGAATATAAACGAAAAACAAGATAAATACCACATATTGCATTTTAGTTGCAAAATACGTGTAAAATGATACCATCAACACGATTTAGAACAGTTAATAATTTATATGAAATAATTTCGCATGGGAAAAATTTCGCTCCATTATTTATCTGAGAATTATTGGAACGTAAAATTGAATTCATAATATATATATATATATATATATATATATATATATATATATATATATATATAAAAGTGACGAAGTTATTATTAAAAACTGGTAAATAATAAAAGAAAACATTACACGTTTTCGATTGAACTATATAGCAAAAGATAGTTAAAATTTGAAGAATTGAACGTTTTATTATTATTTTTTATTTAATTTTTTCATATCTTCAGACCGCAGAACGTTACAGTTTCTTGCACGAAAACAATCGGCTGTCAATCAGTAAAAAAAAAACAGTAATATATCAGTTTTAAACCGTTGGAAATATATATATATATCAGTATGTCAGTGAATTGTGTCATCTTATAAAGTCCAATTGCCAATTTGAAATCAATCGAACGTGTTATTATTGAATTAATAATTGTCGATATTCATATATGCATTTATCGTATGCGAATAATATGTAATTATTACTATATATACAATAATAATATTGTTGATATGCGTGTGAAATTTTAATAAAATCGGTCATGACAGTGTTAAAATCGACCATGAGCCGGCGAAATCGGTCACGAAACGGAAACGTAGCGCATTTTTGTTTATTTATTTATTTGTTTTTTGCTAAAAAATCATATCAAAAACTCTCGGTTTTGTTTATGAATTTCTGGGGCGTAAAATTTGTTTCGTATAAAATCAGTTTCGCATAAAAACAGTATAACATTATAAATAATAAAAATATATTTGAAACTTAAAATTGCGTTAATTTTACGTAGATTTATTATAAAAATATATTTTACAAAATAAATATTTATTTTAATCTGAAAATATTACGCATTTATTTATTTTTGATAATGCTTTTTATTAGAAATAAATTAAAATATTTTTAGGGACGCCACTGTGTTTTCAATATTGTGACTCAACCAACAATATTCGTTGATTCAATAATAATTTTATAATAATAAAAATAAATAAATTTTATAATTGAATTCACATATATTTTATGTTACAGTGGTAATGTTCACTTTCGTACGTTTATCAGTTAAATAATTATAATATTTGAACGACATAAAAAAACTTCAAAATTATAACTCTGACTTTTAAGGGCTATTGCGTCACTTTTTTATATTTAAATGTGAATTTATTTAGGACAAAATTGATTTTTTTATATAATATATAAGAATTTGATGTATTTAGGTTAGAATTCATCACATAGAAAAAAATATTAACATGATAAGATCAAACAGTTTATCATTCAGTAATAGTTAGACGAAGGTTAACATAAAATTAAACCTTGTTCGCTTTAATTATTAAAAAAAAATATATTATTTTTATTTTTATTTTGTAAAAATATCGATCTCTATTGTGAGGTACTTTTCAATTAATATATATATATATATATATATATATATATATATATATATATATATATATATATATATATATATATATATATATATATATATATATATAATAAACGAGACATGAACACCTCAAATGGAAACATTCGAATATCTCGATATAACCATTGGGTCAAGGTGGGCATTTTTTTTTCATTGATGTATAAATAAAATCTATTGACTATTTTGAATAGCACTTTGCGTTACCACTTGTCGAAGATACGCCAATGAAAATTCGCGTGAACGAATAATTTTTTTTTTAATAATAATAAAATATATTTTTTGCAGTGTTACGTGATGCTGTCTTAGAGCTTTCAAAATATTATATGTTATAAACAATGATGTTTTTTTTTTGTTATTGATAATTTAATGTATAAATGAAACGTGCGACACAATTTGAAAATGTTTTATGATTTTATAATAACACATAGACAAAATCAGTGGCGTTACAATTCTTACATTTTTATAAATTCTTATAAAAATTTAGATATTTGATTCATCTGAAGAATTTATATTATGTGATTCAAATTTTAAAAATAATATTAATATAATAATAAATATTAGAAAATAAATTTTATAAACGGTACTATATTTTTTAAGAAGCAAGGCCTTATTTGAAGTTTCAATCGTTGATATAATTTGTTATGAGGTCGAGTCGACAATTTAATGTTTAACCTTCATATATTATTCCATATATATAAACATTTATTTCTGGTTTTTTAATTATCGTATATTTTAAATATTGTCATATTTTATAAAAATATTGAAAAAATGACGTTCCTAAATAAGATTTAGATTGGTAATTTATAATATAACAATTAGATTCGATAATTTCATGGTTAAATATAATTCAATTTGATCGTCGAAAAAATCAAAAAAGCGTGACGATTTCAGCAGAATTCATACAGCATTTTTTTCAGACGCTCGAAAGTGTATCGAAAAATGATGAAATTTCGCTGAAAAAAATTGAATCGACTTAACAATATAATAAAATTAGAATTTTTCTTTTTACGATTTACGTTATATTATATATTATTAATTTTATATTGATTTTTATTCGTATCAAATGAAGAATAATCGAATATGTATATGAAAAATAGAAAGTAGGGTTTCTAAAATAAAAATTTCTAGGTCGAATAGGATAGTCATTGTATAAGTAATATTAGGATTTTTTAGCAATATTATAAACGTTCGCCGCCCATGGGCGAATAATTGGTTAAATTATCGTAAAGTGGAGCGCACACACTCGATATGTAAAGAATTAATTTTTATTTTGCAGATAGAAAGTGTTTCACTGTAATTCTGTAACACATTAATGGTATATTGTTTTTTTTTTCTTTTATTGAAGTATCGGTTAAAAGCAATCATACGTGGGTGAATTATTCGATACAATTTTTATTTCAATAAATAATACATAATAAATAAATATATTTCAAATACATTAGACATATGTTTTCAAAGAAAAAAAAATCAACTTCAATATTGAACTACTTAAATATAATATAATACAAATAACTGAAAAAAAAATTAGCTTCAAAGCACGCGTCGGTATTTAACAATGAATAAATCTTTCTTGCGAAAAAAAATTCAATAAATTTATTAACGATAATAATTATAAATAATACATCAATTTTTTTATCTATTAAAAGAGAAAAAAAATAAATAACTCAGAATTTATGCGATTTAGATGATTGCGTTTTGAAAGTTTTTTATAATAGTAAAAATGTATTAAACGAAAAAAAAAATACCGTATAATAATAATAATAATAGTCGATGTATTTTTTCGCTATTATTTATTTAATTTCGGCTGCTGAAGTGCGTTGAAATGAAAAAAGAAAAAAAAAACAGCGAAACATTTGTATTTAAACAGCGAAATAATTACAGACTTTTGTCAGCGCGTTTAAATTTTCGACGTAAAAAAGATGTAGTGAAATTATTGTATTTTTTTTTTTTTTGGTAAAATTATGAGTTATTTTGTTATAATAAGAATATATAATTGAAAATTGATTTTTTTTCTATTTGAAGATGTATAATTTTCAATTTCTATTTTTCTTAATGGAATATTTTATAAATTAATTGTTTGTTAATTTTATTGTTAAACGGTTAAATTTTGTGTATCGAATATTCTTATATTTTTTTTTTATAATAATAATTATAAAATTTTCACAATATATATACATATACACTTTCAGATATAAATCGAGTTCAATAAGCTTTATTTAATGATTACAATGAAAAACATTTTCTATAATACAAAATGACTAATCTGTATGTGAATTTGTCGGTTGATATTTATGCGCGTTTCCGTTTCGAATGAGAACTTTCGTCGATGTAAAACAGGGTCACATTTTATGAAATCGTGTATCCTGAATTCTTTGTTGCCCACATATTATTCGATAAAAATGATCCTTTTTATTTCGTTTCAATTGACCCACAAAAATCGTTAGGCGATCGTTTAAAACGATTAAATACGATTTAACGAGCGTAATAAATTAATTTTGCGATTCAATTAAAAAATAATAATTTAATCGTTTATCGACTGTAGAAAGTTTATATTATATATAAATATATATATATATATATATATATATATTTTTTTTTCATTACTGTAATTTCTCGTTGTCACGATTGTGTTTATGTCGATTTTCATTCGAAAGATGTGAATTATTGGTTCAATATTTACAAATTGTGTTCAAAATGGGTCAAAAGTTTCATTAAAAATATTTGTTTTATATTAAATCGATAAAGATTTTTTAATTGTATTTTTTCAATTTTATATATTTCGTTTGAATATTCAAACATTATTTTTTTATTGTTTTTTTTTAATTAAATCGAGTCAACTAAAACTTTTATTAGATTAGAATTAAATTTTAGTTAAGTTGAATTAGAAAATTAAATTTTTGTAATATTCATTATTATTTTAATAGCTGATTAATAGAGAATATTGCGGATTTTATATATAAAGTGTCAATTGGTACGTTTTAAATATTTTTTTTTAATAAAATATTAAAAGTGTCAAGAATCTATGAAGGTTGATCAGAGTGTAAAATTTTTTTATTAGATAACTGTTAAACCTTGATTTTTCAGCTATTAAATATATATGGATATTTAAAATAATCACTACATAATAGTTTTATAATTATGTCTGAAATGTAAAAAAAAAATAAATAATAATCGTATAATTATTACCGAATAAGAAATAATGCTTCTTCCTTTGACAGACAATTTTATAGTTGAACTTTGACGCGAATAATGAGCATAAAATATCGAAATAAACGTATCAATGTTAAAGTAATTTATTATTATTTATATATATATATATTTTTTTTTTCGGAGTAATTTATTTTTAACAGCTCAAACATAATCGGTTCCGTTATTAAAATACAAAAGAAATCATAAATGGACATCGGAAGTATCGAACTTGTCGGTATATCCATATAAATATTGCCACGTTTCCTATGCGATATCCTTATATGTGAAACATTACTTATTTCTGACCAAATACAATTAATGACATTAATGTTTGACCTGGCAAAATAAAAAAATATTACATCAAGTTTTTTTAGCTATATCTAAAATAATTTTAAGTGTATAATTAAAAAAAAAATATTATTATATTATTAAGCATGTAATATGGATTTTTAAAAGATCGTTTTGGAATATTCAGATGAAATATATAAAAAATAATTATCAAAATCTAATATATAGATCATTAATTAAATGTGTTAAAATATTTTAGATATTTAGATTGGAGTGAGAAAAGACATTAAGAAAATCCTGAATGAATTATTGGAAATAAAATGCTCTCTCACATGAGAAATTGATGGTTGGATGCAATTGGAAATAGATATGAATTTTTCAGATATAAAGTTAGAAAATAGAAGAATGAAATTCTAATAGAATATTCAACAATATTTTTATAATATAATTGAAAATATCACAAAATATAAATGTATCAAATTATTGAAGACGTTCACAGTTGTGAATAATTTATTATTAGTTTTTATTTTTTTTCTAATAAAAAAATACAAAATGAACAGATATTGCAAATATTTATTTCGTATATGAAATTAGCAAATTTTGTCCATTTCAATAATAATAACAATAAAAAAAAACGATGAGTAATGAAAAATTATGCAAAAAGCGCGTGCAAATAAACGCTTTGTTTAATTAAAGACTTCTACGTGTTCGCATGTGAATTTGAAACGATTAATTATATCAATATTTTCGGTGTTAATTAATAATTATAATAATAAAAAAAAGTTTCTATTTTTTTTCTTATAAATTTATACTAAATTTTCATGTTAATTAAACCGAATATTACGAATTAGTACACGCATATATATATTATATTTAATTTTGATAAGTATCATAGTATCGATAGCGATTCTGAGTATGTTGATTTTTTTTTTCAATTTACATTTAGATGTTTGTTAATTTAAATATGGAAAATTTTATGGAAATTTTTCACGTTTAAATATGTTTATTTATTTATGCGTAATCGTATCAATTACTATATAAAATATGCAAAAGAATATATCGTTAGAATTTATTATTGTATTGATAAAATGAAACCGATGTTTAAATATGCATTCTTTTTATTAAGTTATCACGTTATAGAAAATTTAATTATGCTAAATGAAAATTAAATCAATGCTTTTTTATAATTGTGAATAATTTTATGATAATCTAGTACTTTTGATAGTTTAATTAAAATAAGTATTTATAAGAGATAATTTAATTTTTAATGAGTATATTTAGAAAGCTAGTATTATTTTTTTAAAAGATATTGAAAAAGGTTAAAGAAAAATATGTGATATTGAAAAAGTAGAAAGGCCGAGAAAATTATTGGTATTTGATTTATTTTACAATAATGTTTCATTTTTAATTAACGAAAATGTATGTTAAAAGCAATATTTTTTTTTCAATGTCTAAACTTAGAATATTTTGACATTAAATGATATAACATATTTTTTTACAATTTGATGTGAAATTTAATGGTATAGGAAAAATTTTAAATTTATTTTATTTTATTCGCGACATTTTAAATATAAATATATCATAAAATAAACATTCTATACATTCACCAAAAAATCAAGAATGATTCATAATCAGCTCGTGATTTTCAAGAAAAAAAATATATTATATTATATATGTCAAGATTTTTCCGAATAATCCTTATTTATTCAACATAAACATACGATATAATTTCAATATAACGAAAAAGAAATATAAATAAAACTACAAATTTTTATAGAAAAATAAATCGTGTCCATTCACATATCTTAATTTTATCGTTTCGCTCCATTTTCGAGAGACAGATCTCAGAATAAAATTGTAAACGTGGGTCGATTTATCTATTGAATATATATATATAATCCGTCGTTGTTGTAGCGTTATTCGTGACATAATATCGTCGGCAATGATATGTTTTATCGACGATTTTATATATTCAATTAAAACGATAATTCCTACTACATTCGACGTATTAAATAAATAAATAAATATTCGCAGAATTTCATACATTTAACAAAATGGCCGTCGCTAATTAGTATTCAACTCGAATCCGCCATTCAAGTCAGTTTTATTTTATTCATGTTTATTTTTTTATTTATTTATAAAAAAAAAAGTTTAATATGTGAATCAAATTGTAAATTAGCACATATATTTCACGGAATGTTTACATAATATATTACTGAGAAAATTATACTTTTATTCAAGTATATTTTCATACATTGTAAATGAAACGAAAAGGACTGAATTTCGCATTTATAGTACATTTTTAACGATTATATTATATTGACAATATTGTAAAATATTTTAATTATATTTATAAATTTGTTATATGTAGCTTTAAATAAATCATATAGACGACAATTTAACATACATTTAATAGTTTGTATACATGATTGAGTATCGTGTTTACCTTGAAGTCAATATTATAAACGTTTGTACTTTTAGTGATGTATTGCTATTGTTTTGTACGAAGGAAACTTCCATATGTTTTATATCTTCATACGATGATTTTAATTTAAAATCACGATATTGATTTATTATTTTTATATTAAAGTTTAACATTTGTACGTTGTATTGAAATGCAAATTTCAGTGAAAAGTTGATTATTGAAAGTTGGCGTTGTTTTTTCTTATATATATATATATATATATATATATATATATATATATATATATATATATATATATATATAAGGATATTATTGAAGGTCAGATAATTTATTATATTTTTATCGGAAAATTTTTAATCATTTATAAGAAACAGTTAATTAGGTTTAATTTCAAGTGAGATATTAGATTAGGTTTGTATCAGATTTTACCAAAATAATAAAATCATTGAATTGGATTAGTCTTATAAAATCGATCTAGTTCATAAAAAAATTGTAGAAGTATATATTTATATATAAATAAAATTTCAAAACTCTATTTCCTTTAATCATAAAAAAATAATTACTAATCACAGCACATATGTATATTAAATTATTTTCAACGAATAATTAATCATAGTTGCGTTAAAAAAAAATGCGTAACATGTACATTTTTCATTCAATTTCACCTTAGTTACAAACACACACACACACTAAAAATCGTTCATTAAATGTCGATTAAACAAAACAAGACCAATTTTGCACAGTGTATGCATTCAACAACTGACATTATTGCGTTACATAAACCATTATTAATATTATAAAGTGAAAGCAGTTGAAATCTCAATATATATATATATATATATATATATATATATATATATATATATATATATATATATATATATATCTGCTATATGAACAACAAATACACGATGCGAAACAAATAAGATTTCATTTAATAGACGTAATTAATTGTCTTAAAATTACGTTGTAATATTATACAAAATGGGAAAATCAACATTTATTCTACGATGATATATACGTATACATTAATCAATTCTGATAATTTTCTTTATGATTCGTTGAGATGAATGATTTTAAAATTTTATTAATTATTTCACATAGAATTCAATTATATATATTTTAACTATCGAGATTTATTATATATATAAAGTTGTAAATAATGACGAAAAAAATATGATAATATAAAAAGTATGGAATTAAAGCATTTATTAGATATTGAATTCTTTATTATTTAGGCACATCTTTGATATGTCAATAAAACTTCAATGGAATTACGCGGACATATTTGGAATTTTTTTGTTTTCGGAATATGAATCGTTATCTATATATTTCGCGACCTTCTCAATACAACACAATATTCGTCTTTTATTAAATATTGACTGTTTATTTATGAATGTATTTGTTGTGCACGTGTATATTTTCTTTTCTAGCATGGAATCGACGACGACATTTGTATAATCGACACGATGTCAACTCCGTTTTTAACAACTCGTTCGACCTTCGAACATATATATATATATATATATATATATATATATATATATATATATATATATCTAAGGAACAAAGAGCTTTTATGTACATTTGTAATCAATATAAATATTGTGATACGTAGTTTTTACAATGAAAGTTGATTTTGAAATGTAAAAAAAAAACGACGTGTCTTTGTCGATGTTTAAAATGCGAGATGTGAAAAATAAATAAATAAATAATTAGGAAAATATTTTCATTAATCAATTCGTGAACGTGATGTTTGTGATGATTATTTGACGTTAGATTTGTTTGTTTTACAAATTTATTTTTATTTTAATTGTCGATATTTTCGATTAAAATTTTAATTTAAATGTGGAAGGATTTTTAAATGATATTAATTTAGTTTGGTATATTTATCTAGATAAATGAGATTCATTTATCTTTCAAAAAATGATATTGTAGAGATATTAAAAAAAAACCTTCAATTAACAATATAATTACGTTTATCTATGTATGTATTATTAATATGAAACCTTGATATGAAGGACTTTATTCGGTTTAGAAACCTAAATAACCGATTTAAAATTCAAAAATTATGATAAAAACTATATATGGATATGATCTTAAATTAAGAATTTTACGATATCAATTCATATTTATTAAACATTTCTGAGTATTTTTTTTTAAATAAATATTTATATATCAAAATGCATGTAAATTTCTATTAAAATATTATAAGATGGAATTCATAATAAAATCTCGATTTTGAAAGAAGTGTGAATATTTTTGTATTAAAAAAAAGAACTAATTGGAGATGACATGAAATGAGAAAATATCTTTCGGAAAACTGAAGATCTCGGGTCTATAACGTTATATAAAAAATATTTTTTTTAATATTTATATTATTTTTGTACATATTACAAATATATCGAATACATATTTTAACACTTAGCATGCGTTTTTTTTTCGCATACGTATATTTTTTGCACAACACATAAAAAAATAATATACATATGATATTTGCATACGTTGTACGTAATATTTACGTACGTCACATACAAGTGTTTGTATTCACGTAAACGTACAGTAAATTTAGTAAAAATATATATATATATATATATATATATATATATATATATATATATATATATATAAATCGAATAATACATCTGTTAGTTTATATTGTATGTAATAAATAAAATGGTTTCTAATATATAATAGTTATATATCGAATATATTAAATATTTTGCTGCGTTTTAATTTATCGCAATTCGCTACGTCGTAGTTCGAGCGGTTTTTGTTGAAATCTAGCATTTAAATCTCGGTTCCATACAACAGTTGGTTCACGTTCGCTTTGACATACATGCTGAAGATGCTTTAAACCGTCTTTTACTTTAATATATAATTAATTTTATGTGTAATTTTGTTTTATTGTGATTATTGCGATAATTGCTGTTAGTGTGGCTATTTTGGTTTTCAATGCTTAGGCGTTTGAGATGTAAAAGAACAGTTTCAAATCTTTTTTTCTAGGTTATCTCAAATATTGACTGATCGTTTTGAACTACATATTTATATATATATATATATATATATATATATATATATATATATATAGTTTAAAAAAAATTGTAAAGTTGAGGTTATGTTATCAATCTCTATTAGTAGATATGATGTAGAAATATTTTTTTTGTCATTTTTCCTAAATTATTTAATTAATAATTAACAAGAAATAAGTTAGATAATTTATTAGAATATTGAAGAATAATTTATATTGTTAAGTATATTTGTCAGATTTGATAAATTTTATTTATATCAAGTGATTGATATAAATAAAATATATAGTTATTGATTGCAGTATTCTACTATTTTTTTTAAATTCAAGATAAATTCTGTGTAGGTATATTAAAAAAAATATATTACATAATATATTTTCATGAAATAATTGAGATAAAAAGCTGAAAAAATTTGAAAAATATCTATAACAATAAAAAAAATTATATATATTATTCTTCATAAAAAATTCGACGCTTTTTAAAGTATAAAATTACATAACGAGTAAATACTTTTTATGATAATTTTTATATATTCATTGTAAAATAGTGATTTTTTTTTTTCACTTCGATCGATCGACGCTTTTCAATTTCGATTAACTTTCTCGCAAGATTTTTTTTTTGTAATCGCATACACCTTTCAAATAGATCATTAGTATTATTTCTAAATCACCATTTGAGAATCGCTGTTGAATTATACAAACATACATACATACATATACATATATATATATATATATATATATATATATATACATGGTCACAAGAAAGTCACAAGTGTATAAAACAATAAACGTTTGAAACGCATCGCGGTTTAAATGTTTATGCAAACGGCGTCTCTTGCACAACTTGCAGATAACAAATTGTTTAGCGTTCCACCGTTTTATATTACGTATGCGCATAAAATTACCGAACTGAAAGAAAGCATATTATTTTTAATTCTATTTTGTACGTTATTTTTTTTTCAGTCATTTTATTCCTTTGCATAACGTCACAGTGGCGGTGAAAAAAAGAGAAAATGTGCATTTTACAATATATATATATATATATATATATATATATATATCGCATTATCAGATAACGCAATTGCATTTTAATCGAAATGTTTTTTTTTTATTTAATTAACAATTTTTTTTCGTTATATTATAATAAAATTTGTCATACGTTGAATCGCAATATTATCTACAAATTGATCTAAACTAGACAAGTCGTATATATTCAGCTCGTTATGCGATTGGATCTATTTTTTTTTTTTGAGACGTATAATTTTCATTTTAATTAATCGTCTGTCATTTCATAACGATGATCCGTTTTATTTTAATTACGGTTATTTTTCTGTAATTAAAAGTAAAATTCTAATTAAATCTATATAGATATAAAAAATATATTGATATAATTTAGTGATGAAGCGTAGATTTTTATATTATTTTTTTTCATTTAATTTTATTATGAATTCAAAAAAAAAATATTCGACTATTGTTTTTCTTTTTAAAGATATAATAATAAATATTTTTTTTTTTGCTAAATATTCGTTTCTATAAATCGAAACAAAATTCGTGTAAACAAATCGATTCGCGGCTAATTGTCGAATTATCGAGGTCGAAAATTACGTCGTAAATCAGTTCGAAAACATAATTTACTATATAATTCTAAATTAATACGCTATCGAATACTTTTTATTTTCCAGTCGATAAATATATTATAATATTTATCGGAACGAGCGGTGATTTATTTGCGCGTAGGCGAATTTTAAACGAGATGATCCTTAAAATCAAAAAAAAAAAAAAATAGTAACATAAAAATATAACAATACAGAATATTGAACGTTTTTTATTTTTCAACGTCGATCTTGAGAAGTCGGTCTTCAAAAATGGAATGCAACCATCAATTATGTAGTTCTTTTTCATCTCGTCAAAAATAATTATTAGTGTATATAAACTATTGTTTAACGCTTCGAGCGTGCTTTTGTATGTACATTATACGCTTAGAATCCGCACGATATATGTGCAGATATTAAAAAAATTAAATTAATATAATATATTTGATATTTCATCTGTGTAAAGAATGGCTTATATTCACAATAATTGTTATATAATCGATATTTATTGTAAATTATCCACAATTATTACACATAGAATAGTGTTATATATATATATATATATATATATATATATATATATATATATATATATATATATATATATATATATATATATATATATTATAATTTATTGTGTATGCGGAAAATATATATAATATGTAATTGAAAATTAGACGATAATTTATTTTATAATTTATGTCAGATACTTGTAACGTTCTATTGTTATATAAAACGTACAACATGTATATAATATATAGGATGTTTAAAAAAAATGTTTTTTTTAATCAAATAGTACAGATTAGTTTTTTTTATACTTAGATAATATATGATGTTATTCATTTAGACAAGGGTTTCTAACTTATAAAAAAAATCATTACATATTTTTTTCTATATATAGATATTGCTTACTTTTGATACGTTATATATGTATATTTGATTTCTAAAATTATATTAATTTTCGAAAAAAAAAATGACCTTATAGTACAAATTGCATTTAAATTTTAACACTGTTATTATATATATATATATATATATATATATATATATATATATATATATATATATATATATATATATATATATATATATGAACGAGTAAAACAGTCGATTTTTATGATCGAAGGTTATTTTTGATCTCGTATCGCCGGAGGCTTTAACGGATTCGTGATCAAAGGACTCGACCGATACATTTGACAGGTTGAAGAATTATAATTTTCTTCAAAATTGCGCAAAAAAAGGATATTAATTGTGTTTTTGTTTTTCGAATTAACTCGTGGAAAATCGTGAAAATCGCATTTCGATTGGATATATGAAGGTTATTTCTGACAGATGCGTATTTTTTTCCATATATGGTATATATATATATATATATATATATATATATATATATATATATATATAATACTATGACGATATAATTTTTTTATGAAAATATTATTTTTTTTTTATATATATAATTTATAATATATTATTTTATTATCATAATGATATGTAAATCTATTATTAATTCTAATAATGACAATATTAAATAGCGTGTTAAATCGTCACGGCGAGGCTTTTACAACGACTCATTGTAAATATTATATTATACACTAGATATTTTCACGTGTAAATAAATGTCTAAAATAGAATAATATACTTTTTTTTTTTGAAAAATATGTATATATATATATATTTATATTATATAACCTACGCACAAAATTCGTATGTAAATATTAGATTATTTCATATTCATGGTCATGTTTGAGAATGGACGATGGTTTTCATCGCGAAGAATAAATCTTTCTTAGACAAAACTGTCAATATTTAAAGCTTAACTGTAAACCCGTGTTTGAAATTTAGTAGATGTGTAAATTTTTTATGACCTTGCGCAAATTTACAGCTATATATATATATATATATATATATATATATATATATATATATATATATATATATTCGACGCGATTATTTATTAATGCTTTCGATGGATGTATATTAATGACGTTCGCAGTGCGAGCATGATTTTAATAAATGCTTTTTGATTGCCATTTAAAGAGTTTATATTTTTTTTTAGATGCCAATTTTGTCATAATGTGATTTATTGAATCGATACATTTATATCGGTTGCGTTTTTGAGTTTTATATTTATTATTACAAAAAAAAATATAAGGAAATGAGGTTTATATTATATAAACAATAACTAAAAGTGAATTAAAATTCGAATATGTGATTCAGATAATATATTATATCAAAAATATTGAATAAAAACTGATAATAAAAGTCGTTTACTCTACTAAAAATCTATTTAGTTCTACCCTATAACTATTTATGATAAAACTTTCACCAATCTCGGTTAAATATAATTAAATCAAACTCATCTCTATTGGAATGAATAAAGGTAGTTTATAGTTTACGAACCTAAATAGTTTAAAAGTGTATTATTTATAATTATAAATATTTTTATTTAATTCACATTGTTTGTTTTTCTAGTACAAATCTTGCAATCGATTTTTCGACTATTGCTCAATATCAAATTGAGTTAAAATTTTGTATACTTGCTCATTATTGATGACAATAATGGGATCAATTAATAGATTCATTAATTATTTGACAAATTAATTAATTACAATTATACAATACCCTTTAAATTTCCTTAAATTTTTTCTCATTTTCTTTGATATAATTTTCATTACGCAATATTAAAATATTTGATAATTAACAAAACTGAAAATAAAATAATATTTTACAAATTATTTCCAAGAATTAAAATTTATTAAAAGCACTTCGTTGAATTTACAAGATTCCATTCGAAACCAACAAACGGAAACGAGCACAATATTAAATCAAGCGTTATAATCGTAATGACATAATTATTGTGGCGAACGACATTTTCACCATGTTAATTATGAGCCGGATAACAAAAGCATTTGAACCCTGAAAATTATATGTGTGTGTGTGTGTTCGATCGTGTTTTCCACCAACGCAAAATGTCAACGATTGATATAGAACACGATTATGTACGCCCTCGTCTATTCAATGACTATTATTCAATTTTTCACATATGCAAAATCCTACTTGTCTTGTGTAATATTTAAATAAATTTATGTAAATTATGCATTTATGTCGTGCATATAGGGATTAACGTTAACGGATTATCGTTCATGCATATCAATATTTAAATAAAACTCGGCAGTCTCGTGTAAAACTGGTGATTTTGTAATATTACATAAAACATATGTAATATAAAATATTATATTTTAAGTTCAAATTCATAGTAGATTCAAAAAAATATATTAAATTAATATATTTTAATACAAAATTCTGAAACAAGACAGAAAAATCTGAAAATATATTCTATATATATTGTGTTCCATATAGTATTAGAATTTATTTTAATATGATATTTTTATTTTTCTTTTCAATATATATTATAAAATGTGCCGTTATATAAAACAATTAATGCTTCACTTGCATCGATATTATAAAGTAAACCGTTATAGGAAGTTCCATTATATGATGACGACCCTACCATTTATGATTGTTTATATTTACGAATATTCATATTCGCACAATTGATAGATTTATACGTGCGTTTATTATATATATATATATATATATATATATATATATATATATATATATATATATATATATATATACATATAATAAATATAGAAAGAAATTTATTTATCATATATTTTTTTCCGTATAAAATTACAATCATTTTTGCGCTGAGGAATGCGCGACCTTTTTATATGAAAAAACGTGCGAAATTTTCCAATGAGTCAAAATCAAATAAAAAAAATAATAATGAAAGAGAAAAAAAAACGCGCGAAAAATGCTAAAATCTCATCGATAAATGTGATTTTATTTGTATAAGAGTATATATATATATATATATATATATATATATATATATATATATATATATATATATATATATATATATATTTAATTTATATATCGGCATGTAAAAATAAACGAAAGATATCCACTTTACACGTAAAGTGTTCAAAAAGTCATTGGAAAAATATCATGTATTGCGTATATAAACATTAAAAAACCAGCTTGAAATTCAAATCTGCGTTAAAATGTTCGGTAAATATTTTTTTTTTAAATGCAAGTCGTCGATAATTTCGGGGTTAATGTAAAATTTTTTTTTTTTTTGAGAATATATTTTTTTTAATATTTCGAAGAAATATATTGATTTAACAATCAATTTAAATCAGTAATGATGTTATTGTTTTGTTTGAGATTGTAGTACTTTATAATTATATATTTTCTATTAATTATTATTTTAAAGATAATTTAGATATGTTAGAATGTGAAAAAATAATTATATTAAATAATAATCTCGCAGATTTATATCCAACGATGTATGATTTTCTGAAAACTATTTTCTATTTTGAAAATTTACTCTCGAGTAAATTTTGTATGTAAGAGAATTATAATCATAAAAAAATCGCAATTTGATCGAGAGAAACAAAAAGATAATCGTTTAACTATTATTATAATATTATTGTATTTATTTAATTTTAAAATAACAACGCAGCACTTTTTTAATTAACATTCGCATTTTAAACTATTTTTATATTATACAAAAATCACTTTTTTTTTATCAATTTTTTATCGTCTGACTTAGATTTTATTTGGAACATTATATTTTACAAAATGTATTGTAATATAATATATCGTTTGATGCAATATAATATATAATCGTTTACGTAAAAAGTCAAATATTACCAATAGAAATCGACAATTATATAAACAATCCAAAGGTTAAGAATCATCAGGTTAACAAAAAATATTAACGATCATTCGTAACTATTTTGTTGTTTGATCTTATAATATATTACAGTCATAAAACGAGATGAGAAAATAAGGAAGCAATAATATTATCACTATAAAAATAAAACATATAATAAGTTCTATAGACGACGTATAATATTTGTCGGCACGAGTTTACTATAATAATAGCCCTATTACTATCCATAGATTGTATAGAATAAATCAGATATAATCGTTGAACATGAATAAAAATTACCAAAAAAAAAAAAGAAGACACAAACAAGAACCTGTCCAGTTTGAGAAATATTCGATTAAAAAAGTCGCCATATGAATCAGTGATGAAAAATTTGCCTTAGCGCTCGATGATGGTTATTAAGTCAAAAATTTATATACGCCGTTTTATTAGGATTCGAACCCGAGAATATATTCGTGTTGGATGCTAATGATGTGGTTTTTGAAGGTTTTTTTTTGTTTTTTTTTTTTTAATAATGAGAGATAAAAGATAAATTTCGTTTTAATATAAAAAGATTTACATTCGTCCAGTCTTCAAAAGCGTTGTTCGAACTGAGGAATTCATATATAATATTATATTAACTACGAATAAATTGTATGAAAAATTTTAAATATATTTTAGAACAGACATTAGAAAGATTTGTTATTATTGTTGTTTTGAATTATTTTTTCAGAACATCACAATATGAAAAATATTTTTTTTTCGAACGGTTCCATTTTTGGAAACCTTCATTTCATGTCCTGATGACCGTCATGTTATTTTTGGATTATTCGTAACATATATATGTATAATAAGGATATCATCTTTTATTTTCTTTGTTCGCACTTGCATTATACAGTTTTCACCGAACAGGTTTTCCATTTTGTACGACGATTCTAAAACTGCAATAAATAAAATAAAATAATATATATATATGTATATATATATATATATATATATATATATATATATATATCGTTAAAGATCTGTTGTATTTGAAAATTTGTTGTTATATTCTAATTACAATGGGTCAATAAACTGAACAAAATTAGTGTACTATATATACTTAAAATAGTAAAAAAATAAAATAGTTTAAAACAGTCAAGGTCCATTATGAACTATAATGCTAGGCGATTAAGATTATTATCTAAATCGTTTTAGTTTTTTAACTAAATATTGTGAAATAAATACTACTGATTATTCACTTGTATGATAGGAAGTGTTGTTTTACATTATTTAAATTGAATATGAAAAATATTCGAGATGATTATATAATGTTTCTTCCTTTTCTTTTGGATAAATAATATTTATAAGGTCATCTTATTAATCGTTAAATATAATTAAAATTTAATTATTATCATATCTTTAGAGTATCTAGTCTATTTTTTCCATTATTAGATACATCAATTAATGTCATCATAACTGTTAAAATCATTATATTAATTTATTTTCATGACAAGAAATCAAATAAGCAAAGTTTATATATTTATAAAAGAACAAAATAAAATCACAATACAACTTTGATATAAATTTTTTATTACAGCATCGAATTCTGTTCGTATGTCAAGGACAAGGATGTCGAGATCAGACGAAAAATTGACATTAAAATATTTGAGAAACATTGTTACGATGATACTCAATACCCAATTCGAATAATCCGAATTGGGCGCGAAAAGCGTCGGCGTTCGAAAACAAATCATAAATAAAAAGTGCGTTGAACGTTCGTATCTCGAAACACGTAAACATGTTTACGTCGCTAAAAACGTTCGCCTTTTTATTTTTATTCTCATTCAAATCATTAATTATTTATTTAAAAGCCTTCGTTAAGGGTTACGACAGCAATTATAAGGTTCGAGACTCAGTCGATGGAAAATTCGAGTACGAATCGATCCGCGAAGAATTTCAAAGAATTTTAATCGGATTTCATAACGAGATATCGACAAAGAAATACTACATAAAGATTTATATTTTTGATCATTTTGTTCGATAAGTCATATTGTCGAATCACATCAGAAATAAAAAGTTCCAAAAAGGACATTTTTGTGAATTTTAATACGTTATATTAAAAAATATATATATATAAACTTTAAAAACCCTGGAATTAATATGTGCATATCTATGATACTAGACCTGATCGCGATGATCATTCGTATGATAATAGAATCGTAGTTTTCGGAATTAATTAAACCGAAACGGAATATTTGTTCTACGCATAATGTCATACATTTATTTTATTTTTATTTTCTCTCATTTGAAGTGTAATCACGTTTACAATTCGATCGTGATGTGATTTTTTTTTTTTACATTATGCATGAGAAATTTTCATTTCTGAATCGTATCATCATTTCACTATCTAATGATTAAAATTACTATAAGCGTATTTATCGAACGAATTTTAAATATGTAAATACAGTAATCTGTCTATGTGATTAAAATATAAAATTTAAAATGTTTTTAAATAATACAATTTAATATATATATATAATATATTAATCAGATGATATCGTTTAGAAGAAATAAGATGTCATTTTCACAATACGTATAAAAAAAATCCTTCACGAAAAGTTGAAAGTTGAACATAGAACAGGTGACTCGACCTCGTAAAAATATTGATAAATTATCAAGAAATTCAAAAAAAAAGGTCAGGGTTTTCCCGTTACTATATTATGATTATATTATTATGCAATCGATATAAATATTAAAGTGTTTAGTTAAAATAGACGATTTTTATCAAAATGATAAAATATATATATATATATATATATATAGATAAATATGTTGTAATTATAAAAATTACAATATACTTATAAATAGGACAACTTTTTGGTATGATGTATTATTAAAAATATATGATTATTATCTATTTGTGAAAAATAGTTATCTATAAATTATTAGATAGTATTTTTCGATTTTAGAAAATCTACGATTTTCCATTTGTTGTATGATAGAATTATATAAATCAACACGTTTATTACATCGCATTTTTAATTATTTATGATTCATAAAATACTTTATTTCTTATCGGTATTTTTTTTTTCTAAACGCTGTTAATATTTCAAGTTGTCATATATATTATATTTTTTTCTTAATTACAACGATTGAATAGTCGAAATTTTGATTCGTATTCTTAAGAAAATTTCACACAAATTAACCTCGTCGATTGCGCGCAGTTTGTTTATTATTTTTCCGCATTGTGGTTTGTTTATGTGTTTTTTATTTTACCAGTTATGTGACAAGGATCGAAAGAATTCCATTTATAATTACCGTGTAAAAACTGTACAATTGTGACTTTGTAATAAAATAAAAAAAAAACGTGTTATATGAATATTCAAAATTAATTAGGTTGTATATTAATTATAAATTAAATATTTTAATAGCAATTATATTTTTACGAATGTTGTTATATATGATAAATTGTATTTTTTTTTTAGTGATAAATAAATGTGTGAAAATTGTAACACTTGTATTTATGAGATCAAAAATCTACGGTTTATTTTGATTTAAATTAGATCAAACGAAAAATTTTTGACAAGTTTCATGAATTATTTTAAGTAATTTAAGAGTTTTGAAAGAGTTTCAATAAATTCAGATCACTATTTTTATGAATTTTTAATAATACTTAAACGATAAAAAAAAATTGATTGTCCATTTAGCAAAATATATTCGAATAACACGTTATTTTAAAAGTCTTACTGTAAAAGCCTGTTATTAAAATCGCAAATGATTTGCATAATGAATTAAAATCAGTATATCGAATTGATCCATCGAATTTTTACGTAGGTTTCGATCTTATAATTCTAAACGTATAAATTAGATAACACAGTTAGAGTACAAAAAAAAAATAATAAAAAAAACCACTAAATTCGACATATAAATATTAATAATTAATGGCGTCATTATAATCGAGAAGGATGAATTAGGAAACTGGATTTTTCACGGTTTTTGTCGTTCGAGTCCGATTATTCAGACCGAATAAATGACACATTGGGTCGATTTTCAAGGGTAAACGAGTCGGGATTTTATTATATATATACATTTTATAAGTGATTTAGAAGTCGTTTCAGATTCTAGGCACGAATGTGACCTCAAGTTTGTCGCATCTGACTTGGAAAATGTCGATTCTTGAACTAATTTTTTATTGTTTCGTCCTTAAAAAAAAATTCGGCGCAATGAGTCAAACGTCTGATGATGATTATTTCTAATGATAGTCTAATTGTGTTCAATTATTGCAATTTTTATATTACATGATTCATGACGATTATTTCATTTTTTTTTTATATTCATTCTGTGGATGAGTGGATTCTGTGCTTGAAATTGAATAATAAATAGAATAATAAAATTCGTAAACGTTTGAATTTTTGCAATATATTATTCTATTATATAAGATTTTTAATTATTATATATAGAAAGTAAGAATTTGAAGATTGTATATAGAGCTGATGACTCGATCTTATAAGTAAATTAATATTATAAAATTCAAAAATAGTTTTCAATTTATCTTATGATGATTTATTTTATTCATTTTAAAAGGTTCTAATTGAAGTAAAAAAAAGTTGTATATTAAAATCGACGTCAAACATTTAAAATCGCAAATATTATAATTATGAATAAATACTTGAAAAATTCACAATAATAATATTAAAAAAAAATATATAAAAAAAATACACTAAGGTATGTAAATAAATTTGAGGTCACTCGTAAACGTTTTATTTGCCCCTTTGTTTATATATTTATTTATTTATATTTATACAATATAATATATATATATTTGTTCATTCCGATGGCGTTGAGGTTCAAGTGCGATTTAATTATGCATGCAAACCAGACGTAGTGGATTTTCTTAATGCATCTTTTTGACGTAAGCGCGCGAAAATATTCATTCAATTAAGGCTGTTCAAAATAATAATAATAATAATAAAATGGCATTAAAGGTTAAAAATGATGAATTTATTATGATTGAAGTTATCGACCTCGGACTCGAATTGGAAAAATTCAATTATGACATTTTATATTCGGATGTCGTCTTCAATTAAAAAGGACAATTGCGATACGTATCATGAAAATATTATTTTACAATTGTCATAATGAACAATGGAATATTTTCGATTGCATTAAAAATATTAATTAAAAAAAATAATAATTTTAATATATTAATAATCTTTTCTACGGTTAACAATTTTTAAATTATAAATGTAGATTTTGATCTTGAATAATATTAAAAAAAAACAGTTTTTTTATTTAACTTTCACATTAATAAATCTTATTAAGCATAAAAGCGAAACAGTATTTAATTATATAATCTAGAGTTGATCACGCAATGCGTAAATTTACTAGCATTTATTGTATATTGTCTATTTTTATTATTGTGAAATTAAGTTAAGATGCGAGCTTTTAGCGTTAATTAAAATTTAATAATTTGCACTTTTCCATTTAGAAAGAATTCGAAAAAAATTATAATATTTTCGTAGGCGTTTATTTGTGATGTATTTAACGGTTCAACGTTCATTATAAGATATTTTACGATAAGTGTTTATAAGAGTTGTATTTTTTCTTAAATTGCACCTAGAATATATTAATTATATTTATTCGATATGAAATGAAATAATAATATAATTTATATAATTAAAATTTATTTAATTCTAGTTTAAAAAAAATCGTATTATTTTTTTAAAAAGCAATATTAGATTTTATTCATTAAACACGGTTTAATTTTAATACGATTCGAGAATGGAAAATGTCCTTCGATTAGCACGATTTCATTTTAATATAATTAAATATTTTTCATGGCGAAAAGTGTTAAAAAATATCATGATTTTGCAAAATTTATTAACATTACTCATTGATTTTATGCGATACAAATTATAAATAATAATTTTAATTGTATTTATTAATTATTTTTCTTTTAGAAATAGTTTAGAGATTTAATTATTGGTATATAACAGAATTTTTATTCAATATTTTTTTAAAGAAATTATTTTTTTAGTATATTTAAGATACGTTTATTAATTGTGTTTTAATTTTTACTATATAATTTTTTTTTCAACTTTTTTTTAAGATCAAAGATCATTTTATATTTTTATATATAACTTTTACCAATTTACCGTAACATTTGTAATAATTACATATTACAAATCTGATACTAAAAATATAATTTTATAAATAATATAGATGAATATTTATATATATATATATATATATATATATATATATATATATATATATATATATATATATATATATATATTTAAATTTTATCTCTAAATCTTTCGCTATTATATGGCGATATTGACCATCCTTTCTTTGTTTTTTCATAAATCAAATTATAATGTTTTATAATAAAAGTTATAAATTTTTATATGAAATAAATTGTAACAATTTAAACTACTTAAAGGTAACAATAATTTAAATTATTTTTTTTCGCAAAAGAATATAATGAATACGTTCAGACAAAAATTTAAAACTGATTATTCGATCGCAAGAAAGAAAATAAATCATAGTTATTACGGTGCAACGAAAGGCTCAGGTCGGCGAATGCTGTAGCGCAATTAATTAATATCGCGCAATATAAAAAAAAAATTCGCAGAAATTTCGAATCACTATTGTCGTCGATTCGTTTAATCACTTTAAATTATTATAATCAAATTTATCATACACCAGTCGCGTGCCATCGCAATAATAATTTTTCAACTAATTATCCGTCATTATTTTCAAATTACGCGCGAAACTTTCGCATAGAAAAATATAGTGTATAAATATAAATAAATAAAACATCACACGGAAGGAAGGAAAATTGCTTTATTTTAAAACGATGTCGATTTTAATTTTATTACGTGTTTGTATTACGGCTATAAACAAAATAATAGAGTGTTGCGCAGTTTTTAAATTTTGATCATTTTGAAAATATTATATATATATATATATATATATATATAAGATGATTGGTAATTGATTTTATGGAATTTTCCGCTTGATATAAAAAAAATGCGCAGTTTGTTTTCACAATTGCTTTCGTGTAAATTCACTGTCAACACGGATCGGAGAATTCGAGTTATTTAAACAACAATTATCGCCTTTTATTTTCCAATTTATATATATATATATATATATATATATATCCTTGAAAATTCTTATACTTTGGATTAAAATTTTTTAATGTGAAGATAGATTTTTCTGTTCTATTACTTTGTTTTTATCCATTATGTAAAGTACTTTTATGCTTAATTATATATAGTGTGTTAACACGTTTATTTTTTTTCCATTTTAAGATTTAATATTATATTATGAATATATATATATATATATATATATATATATATATATATATATATATATATATATATATATATATATATATATTTATATGAAAATTATTTGACGCATCTGAATTTAAATTAAATTTGTAAAAAATATATATATTTTTACTAATTGAATGGTGCAAATTTGCACCACGGAATGCGTCGAACACGTTAAATGTCTCGCATCGAAACGCCTTATGCGACAATTCGCTTTTCAGACTCCAGACGCTCGTTTTGGAACGCAAACATAATTATTATGATTCACGGGTTAAAAATTAACTCGAGCGGGCTCGTTAACCTTTTTTTTTTTGTTTTTATTTTGCACGTTTTTATATAACGGAAGACGAAGACGGAGGGGGAATCTCATCATTTCGAGAAAGATTTGGCAAAAAAAAAAAAAATCGACGTCCAGGAAATGTTGCTGATGACTTGACTACAATTGTGCTTTAATGGGTTTCGGTTTCATGAACATTATTTTTTTGCTATAGTTTCTTTAGTATTATTATTATTTAATTTTGATCTAATTCGTTATATTTTTTAGATAGATTTAGTAGAACATTGATTTTAAAAAGAGTTATATATATATAAATAGTTTGAAAACTTAGTAATAATGAGTTTTAATCTGATTTTTAATTAAGGAAACAAATATTAGTATATTTTCAAGGAAACTATATGATATGTTGTCAAAGATTATTGATTTCAAATATGACGTTTAAATATTGAAAGATTTATTATGATCGATTGTAGAAAAAAAAACTATGGCAGATTAATGGGAATTATATAAACAATACACTTTTAAATTTGAAGATTTTTATTACAATATATATTAAATAAAATATATCTGAAAGTCTGACATTGAGTTGACGACTTAATTTTATTTTTCTTAGAAAAGATGATTGAAATGATTCAAGTTATTATTTTCACATTTAACCTTAAAAAAAAATTGACGAATCACACAACAAATCAATAATTAAATATAATTATTAAACGACCGTGACACATTTACAATATTTAAAAAAAAAAGGTTTAAAACCACTGCATCAATCGTTTCGGACGAACGAAGCCGGTTAAAAAGTTGTCCGTAAGCAGAACAGAATATCGGTTACAGTTAAATCGGATACACTTTGGTGTTTATAAGACGTGTTTTAAACTTATTTATTTTTTTTTCTTCGATAGTCGATATATATTTTTTTTATTATTATTCTATCGTTCGACACTTCAATTTCATTTTATTGCCATTATAGAGTCTCGAAAATCGTTTTTTTTTTCGTCGAGTTTTTATTGCCGCATAATGATTCGTAAGAATATCGTAAATTTAAATTAAAAAGTTAAGAGCTCGTCCGTGGGAAATCTAATCGGCCAATAAACCGAAAAAGTGTCATTTTTCCACAATTTTTTTTTCTCAATTTCGTCTAATTAATATTATGATAATTATCCGTATTTTTTAATTAATGGTTTAATTTTGCCCGATTATTGTCAATACATATTTTTTATTTAAATTAAAATTTATATTTATTAGGATTGTAAATTTATTTTTTTTTATAAAATAGATTCAATATTAAAGTCAATGAATATTTTTTTTTTTGATTAAAAATCATTTATATATGAACATTGTTACATTTTCTCAGCGTTAATATTTTTAAAATTACAACTATAAAAAAAAGTGTTTCATGGTTTGATTTATGTAATTTAGCAATAAATTAAATCTTGAAATAATTTTATGCATTTAAATCCGGCAAAAACTATTTTTTATTAAATAATAATAAAAATGGAACTTAAATCTAGATAGATTAACTTAAATCTAGATTCTTGGATAATAAAGAGTTAAATTGTCAGTTAATTGAACTAGTCTTCAGTTTGAGATTTAAATATTATTTATAAACGAAAATATTAAAATTTTATTTTGTGGTCGAATTTGTTTATTTTAATTTTATTAGATATCATAAATTTTAAGTTCATTATTTATTATATAATATTCGTATATATATATATATATATATATATATATATATATATATATATATATATATATATATTTTATAATATATAATTTATATAATAAAAAAATAATTTTTCATTAAGAATCACCATGAAATAATGTATATAAAATTTTATTTATCTATAAGATCAATATTGTGAAGTTTTATTTAGATAAAACACTAATAAAAATAATGATAATAATCTGTTATAAATTATATTAAGATTATGTTTGTTTACGAGGAAACGACAACATATTAAATGTTACTGCGTAATAATGGTTACAATGTCAAGAAAAATTTTCAAGGCAGATACGTTAATAAAAAAAAAATATTTTACGATAATAAAACATTGAAAACAAAAAAATATTAATGATATTTTCCAGTGGCGTACTTCATTGTGTATATAAAAATAATAATGAATTATTTTTTTTTGTCGATTTCGATATTGAAGATATGATTTGATCGATGCAAAAAATAAACCATTTATCCACTGAACATCGCGAAATATTTACCGGGTGAAATTGAGCGTGAATATATATTATACATTTTCATTCGGACGTCGACTTTCAAGAGAGTCCATTTAGTATTCCGTATACGATTTTATAACGAAAACGACGCAATGTCATCGCACCGCGTTTCTAAAAGCGATAACTGCAATACTTGCACATCGTCGCAAAACTGGATCCGTTATCGTCGTCTAATGGTTCTTTTTAATAATCGCTGTTAGTATTATGAAAAAAAATGCGAAACGCACGTTTTCCTGTTGTCGTCTCGGTTCACGGTTCAAAACTCGATTTCCAAGTGAGAGACGAACAACTTTTATTTTTGACGGTCTCGGGTTCAAGTTCGTGTAAAAGGTGCATACTTAACGGTAACATTCACCAATGGTCGGTGCATCTTTTTTTTTATTTTTTATTTTTTTTTTTTCATTCAAGATTCCTTCAATATTATTATTTTGTTCTTGGTTCATGTCCTCGCTTAAGTTTGCCATATATAAGACGTTGTTTAGTTCGAAATGCGGCTCGTTTTCTCGTTAATCCGAACGATTGCGGCTTTTTTTTTTTTTACTACGTTTTCCGTTATTCGCGCTCGTCTTACTGATGGCTGTCGATCAATATTGAAAATGATGTCGCAGCTAATTGACGAACTTAATAAAGATTTTTCAATGAAAAAGGTTGTAAATATTTAAAAATATTTAAATTATGTTACGTATAATTTTGAACTAAAGACAAAGATGTGTTAAAAAAAAGCTGTTAACTTTTTTTTTTTTTTTTTGATTTGAGACATCTAGATTATTTAGAAGATTTAATAAAATTATGCTATTTTTATTAGTATGAGATTATGTATAAAAATAGTTTTAGTATTCTAAAAAAAAAAAACTTAAATAATTTTAATTCATAATTGTCCTCTTTTTCCTTAAATACGCAATCCTTCTACTTCATGTATAAGATTTCAATTTCTAATTGAGTTTATTTAGTGTGATCGTCTAGATAATATGACACATTTAGCATTCCTTAATTTTATCTATGTTTTATTTAGGTCTGTTTAATATGAAATAATATTAAATTCTCTAGAATGTGTGAAGGCATTTAGGTGCTCATGTGTATAAAGTATAGGCAGTTAGATGTTCAAGTTTGTAAAAAATTGAGAAAATACACTAAGAATATATCATTCTAGACCAGGACTTCTTAAACTTTTGTCATTCATAACCCCATTTATGATTGCGAGTTTCTTGACGACCCCATACAAATATAAAAGAAAAATAAATTAATATTTTTTGATGATTTATTTATTAGGTAACAATATACACACACACACACACACATATATATATATATATATATATATATATATATATATATATATATATATATATATATATATATATATATATATATATATATATATGAAAATATATAGCTTTAGAATTTGTGAATCATAAAATTAACATTTCAAGTCCACTATATTCCGCCAAATCTAGTGATGTTATAAAATGGTATATATAAATATTTTTGACATTAAAATTTCTCGCGACCGCAGAATTTTGCTACGCGACCCCATTTGGGGTCGCGACCCATAGTTTAAAAAGCCCTGTTCTAGACCAATGTTGATGGTTCTGATTAGGAATGTGAAGAAAGATTTTCAATTTTTGTCCACTGGGCAAAAATTGATTCTATGAATTCCACACTATTAGCATTTTTTATTGATTGCAATTTTTTTCTTTAGACAAAAAATTTAATTCACTCAATTGTATTTAATTTAAAATCATTATATATATATATATATATATATATATATATATATATATATATAATAGTTTATATTAATAATATAATATATTGAAAGCGTTGTATTTAATTGTATCGATAGCTAGCATATCGTATGAAAATTTCATCATAGCGATTCTGAATCGTTATTATTGCAGCAGTATATTGCAACCGGTTATGCAACAGCGGCTAAGGTGTCCGGTTTTATGTTATGCAAGTTTTATTTTGTGCACCTGTAATGTGCACGTGTGCTCATGAATGAACGGTTAAAAAAGATGTACCGGCCAATGTCCGGACAATGATCCCTTGAATGTTCGGTTCGCATTTTCTGTTTGTTGACTTGTATACCATATTTTTATTTATTTATTTTTTTTTTTTTTGAAAGCGGGTAGAGGTCATGGTCAGGATCGTTTTGCGGTTATAGTTAACACTTGTCGTCTTAAATAACACAAGATATCCGTTATTCTACATCTATATCGAGCGATTAGTATATGGGTGTTTTTTTTTTTTTTTTTTTATTCGGATGTGGCCAAATATTTTTATCGATATCGGTTACTTTCCCTTTCCTGTTGGTCCTGTTTATTAGCATTGAACGTGATTGATTATTAAAAATCAATAATAAATTTATTGAAAATGTAGTCGAGTTTTTTATAAGACCTGCGTAGTTTACATATATATAACGAAAAGTACATATAAATTATTAATAGTGATCTTTATTTAATTATATATTAGAATTTACCGAATCGACAGGATTTAACGGAATCCATCGGGATCTAGTTTGGTATTATCACGAATTATTCTGTTACGAATTCGTTACTCGTTCATCGACTAAAATCCAGATTAAATAGTTAACGCGTTAACCGAATGGTTAACAGCACTTTTTTTTTTTTGTAAACAATGCGATATTTCAGGTTTGTCGTTTATTTTATTTTATTTTATACATTTTTTTTCTTTTCCATTTTTTAATGTTTCAACGTTCGATCAGTCGTTATCGATCTTCACTTAAGTGGGCTTTTTTTATTTGGTTCAATATCCACTTGTTAACTTTTCGAATCCGGTATTTTGTTTACGTTGTTAACTCGGTTATTTTTCAAAATGTAATTGCGTCACATTGCATTAATATCGTATTATCGATATGAGGAATTTTAAAAATTAAATCCATTTTTTTATATATAATTACCAATTTGGAGTACATTTTGAATATTTATATATATAAATAAATCGGTGACGGATGATACTTTTAGATATGAATTTTTATTTTACGAACTGAATATATACCATAGATATATATATATGTATATAGAAGCGCTTGAATTGTAAAAAATCAATTTGAAGCGACGATTTCTTTCATATTTTTAATGATAAATAAAATATTAATCAGTGACGGAAAAATAGAAGACAGTGAGAAAATTTCGTAATGAAAATATTTGTACAAATTTCGACAACAGTCGTTCGTGTTAAAAGCGTTTTAAGTGCATTGCAAATATTGATTCTGTTTTTGTATCTTTAAATATTTTAAAGAGAATTAAGCGATGAGGAAAATCCGCTTTAATCACTACTATTATTATTATATAAAGAAATATGTGATAAATTTAAATTATAAATTGAGACATTTTTTAAATTAATTTAAAATTACAAGTTGACATATTAAAATATTTAAATAGATGACATCGTGATTCCAAGTTTTTAAATATTAAATCTATATAATTATATATTTATAAAGAATATATTGTCACTATTTTTTAAAGTATTTTTATGGAATACAATATGATAAATTTTAATCGTGGGATTTGAAAAATTTCACATATAAATAAAGTAAAAATAGACCTTAACCTATGAAAAACGATGTCGAAATTAACGCACACAACTGCTCAGTTATTTCGGAATAAAATGAAAATTTTTATATCTCAAATTTATTATATTACATCATATTAATCCGGATAAAGTAAATATATATATATATATATATATATATATATATATATATATATATATATATATATATATATATATATATATATATATATATATATATATATATATACAGTATCAATCGTTTGAAATTATTCAGGTCAAGCGCAGCCTAGAATCGACTCGTTTGACGCGAAAAATACACACGTCGCGATCATAAATTGCGGAAAAACCTTTTATTATACACGGTGAAATATAGTAGAGAATAACTGTTGTTTTTTTTTTCGTGTTATTGCTGTTGTTTATTTATTTATTTATTTTTTTATATACGTTATATTATTAATGTTTTTGTACATATTGTGGCACGCGACAATCGAACAAAATTGCATCTGGCACGCGTTTTGTGCCCGAAAGCGCATTAACGGTTTCACATCAAGAGTCAAAGCTCACACAATTCTTCCGGTAGTTATGTGGAATACGAGACGCACTTCTGAATGAATAATGTCACAAGTCGATTAAATATATATATAAATATCGATAGGCTTATTGTGATTTTCTACGATTTTTTTTTGTAAAATTTTATGATAGATATTTTTCGAGATTCAGTCTAATTTAATATATTATTCTATTTTTTTTTAATATTTAATATGTAAAGAAATATTTATATTTACAAAATAATATTTTTTTCTATATAGAAAAATATATGATTTATATTTTCATCTGTTATCATTTAAATATCACAGGTAATTAAATTATTTAATAAATTATAAAAATTTAAAGATGACATATATAATATATTTTATATATAAAATTCAATGTTATTCGTTATATAAATATACATTGCCGTTACAAGAAGAAAACTTGTTATAGATTACAAGTTGTGACATTACTAGAGTCAAAATGCGACTCGTATTGTATTGAATTTATTGTATTAATATTTTTTTTATATTTTATATTGTATTTATTTGGAATAAAACTGTAACAGCAGTCGCAATCAATCATCATTAAGGCGGTCATGAAAAACGGTCAAAAATTGAATTCGAAAATGCGAATCGTTTCACTAATTTTCCATTGCGGTTACGAATATAATTTGCGCCTTAAGGCTTCACATTTTTCATGTACGATTGTACGTATATTTTTGGTATTTTATTTATGTATATTTTATATATTTTTTAAAACCTTTAAAAGATTAAAACGCGAAAATTGCATGAAAATTTTGTCGTCGCTACGAATTTTACATTGATTCGCATCGGAAAATTGATGAAAATTGAGAACGAATTTTTTACAAATACTAATAATTATATATTTAAAATAATATATATTTGGATGCCTTTAGACGAAAATATATCAAAAAGAAATTTAATTTTAAAGTTAAAGTAGCTTTTGATAACGTTTAAATCAATGATTTATTTTATTTCTCATTAAACCAATAAATTAATACTAAAATGTATGTTCGCACATTTTTAATAAAATAATGAAAACACACTTATATATATATATATATATATATATATATATATATATATATATATATATATATATATAAATAAAAATGCGTGTCTTAGTTAATTTTATGTCTTTTTTTATGCGTTTATCGTATCATATATGGATTTTGATATTTCGTCGATATGACTTTAATGGATTGAATACATCAATATATTCATATTTATGACACAATATCATTAAATCGTGGGCGAATGATTGCTTTATTATAACTGTTACAGCTTGTTTTCATCAGATATATTTGATTAGAAATCTAATTTATCATAATAATAAAAAAAAACATTTTTTTTTTCATAAATAAAATATCATTTGAACGATTTCATTTCGAAACATATGTTTCAACAATTCTTTTTTGTCGCATATTTAGTAATAAATATATGAAAAAAAATACTATCATTGCATTTATTCACGTAAGATAATTATAATGTAGCCGAAATTAAACGGCCTATTTTTTAATAACGATATTTAAAATATGCAATTATTGTCGACATTGCATTCCATAATGATGTATCATATTTATATTTAAAAAATGCAGCGATTCCTAATCTGTGATCCGTGAAAGCTTTCAATTATAATAAAATTTGAACATTTGATTGTATATATATATATATATATAAATATATATATATATATATATATATATATGTATATATATATATATATATATATATATATGTGTATATATATATATATATATATATGTATATATATATATATATATATATATATATATATATATATATAAATTACTTAATGAACTTTGAAAAAAAAATATATATATATATATATATCGTAATCGACCGCCGTTTACAGTTACGTTTCAATAAAATATTTAATTACCGGAATTATACATTTTTCGATAACCGTAACGGAACCCACTATTTATCCAAATAATAGACAAATATTTTTTTTCCATTACGTATTACGAAAAAAAATCGTATTTTATTCGTACGCAAACATGTTTAATTCGAACGATTTATTCGTTGAAATGTGCAATTATTTATTATTTTATTTTCTCTTACAATAAAAAATAATATGATTCGAAGTGGTCCTGTGTAATTTTTTTTTGTGTACATTTCGCAAGAACAATTACGATTTTGTAATATGAAATAAAGGTTTATGTTTTTATTCGAGTATTTTTTTGCCATGTCTTTTATAATGTTATTGACCTTTATTTTATGATGAAATTTGAATATTAATTAACAGCTGCGATGGTCTATTTGATTATATTTACTTTTTTTGTAATTCTAAAGTATTAAAAAATGATTTGCATTTGCAATAAAATATATTTAAAAAAAAATGGTGAATATTTTGGAGATCAACGAAATTGTTTTACTATTGATAGAAAAACTATAATTAATGAAGGTTCATTTGAATATATTTTTATGAATCATAATGAACTATAATTTTGTAATAATGATAGTAAATGCATAACAATTATTATATGATTATTACACGAATGACATCAGTTTAATATAATATAAAAATATCCTTGATTTTTTCATTATTATAATCATAGGAATTATGCTCTATTTCAATGTAAATTTTAGCATTTTGATTGAGAAGATCTGCAAAATATACTGATATTGATTACGTTTTTTTTTAAATCATTATTCAGTAACTGATTTCGATTTGTTTGATATATAATATTAGATTAATGATAGTCTATATAAAAAAAATGTTTGGATAAATATCATCAATTTGAACATATTTCTTGTGAAAAATGATATCAAAATTTTAACGTATATATAATTTTGCACCATTTTACTACATTATTATTACGATGAATATTTTAAAATCGACATTGAAGCGCACTTAGAAGTCATACATTTTATATTAGCATTCGACATGATATGATTTATAGTAAGAAATGATAGAAAATAATAATAATAAAAAGAAATAGAAACGATTTCACCGCTTCTATGATCTCTGAATTGAATCGTAAAATTTTACGACGATATCTCTGGATCGCCCCATAAATTTATCACTGTGAATTATGATGGCGATCTTATAAGCCGACAATGGTCAACATATGCGTTTTTAAACGGCCATAAACCGAGGAAAAATACGCAATATAAAATAACAAACGAGTCTCAAGCAATAATTTTCTATACTGCTTTCTAGTGCCATTCGATTTATCTTTATATATATATATAATTTTAAATATAGATCTTTGACAATCTCTGGATCTTGTTTTGAGTATGTATGTATGTAACATATACTATATATATATAAAAGTAAAAGAAGAAACGCATCTCTCGAAAACCGATCACGTATAACGAACTAACGGTTTTCCGGACCACACAAGGCCCGCTTTGCCAATTTATCGATTGACCGACAATTTAACTGAATTTTTATTCTGTCAATCGATAAATTGTACAGTTGCGTCACTAGGGAAGAGTTCGCAGAAACTGAATTGTGCGGATGAAACTATTGAAAATGTCGAAAAATTACGTTATATCCGTCATAAAGTTTGACGACTATATATTGTATATAAGCATAACAAGTATTTTTATTTATGCTTATTGGATGACAGATCACGGATTGGAATCATATGTAAAAATATAAATTTGTTTAATTTAAATTATTTATGTAGTACTATTTGAAGTTTGAAGTGAAAAGCTTATATTGATACACGAAAAAAATGATTAAAATAATACGATGTGCAGCATTTTTAAATATCTCATAAACCAATTTCCAATTTATAAAATAACTATATGAAATATTTAAGGTAAAATTAAAATTTTTCTTCATAGATTTATATATATAAAAAAAAAGATTTTTTCTCATTATATATACATAATATATATTCACAGACAATTTTTCAAATTTTCCGTAGAAAATTCAATAAAAAAAAATCAAAATTTTGATAAAATATCTTAATGTTATCGTTTCGATATATAATAAATAGTAAACGTTGAAGCGGTTGCATGTTGTGCAAGAGTCAAGAGAGGTGCGGTCAAAAAGCAACCGGACCGAATGAAACGCGATTATTTATTGCGACATAATTGCGCATGCTTCGCGATGATATCACGAATCTTTTATTGTTATATCATCGATGCAATATCACTATATAAATGCGGCAAAATATCAATAAAATAAACCGATTTTATATGCCTTTTTTTTTTTATTTCGGCGAACAAACTCGGTTCGATGAACCGTAGTATGATTTGTTAAAAATCGTGGATATTATTTTTTATGGTTTATAAAGGAATTTTCCTCGTTTATTTCTAAGGTTATTTATTTTTTTTTACGACGATTTTCAATTAATTATTTATGATATATAATGGTTATTGAACATTTTATTTAGATTTATTAATTTATTACATATATCAATCTATTTTGAAAATGAAAATCGTATAATAAAATACATTGGAATTATGTTAAAATATTAAACGTAATATTATAATTGAATATTCACCGTTTAAACCGTTAATTGTCATTAAGTTAATATGATTACTATAATATAAAGACATGACACAGCGGCTAAATTAAATCCTAACTGTAAAAAAAATATTCGTATGATCGATCGATACTGAAAAATTTAATGCACACACACGCACACACATATACATTAAAATTCGTTGATTTAAAAAAAAACCGGTATTGAAATTAATTACGGGATTATTATCAAAAATTACACTTATTAATCATGGATATTACTTGAATATCAATCATTTTGCAATAAACTGTGTGGGTTTTACGAAACTAGTTTTTCTGTTTTTTTTCCTATAATTTTTCCCAACTTAGATCACGATTTATACAAATTAGTTTTTTTCAATTTCTAATTATGAAATGAATAGACGAAATCGTTCGTTCTTATATAATAATTATTACATTACGTTTAATTGTATATATGTCTGTCAATATGTGATGCTTTTAATTGTGATATTTAATATAAAAATTCATTGCGCAAGACAAATCAAATTAAATCTATTATTATAAAGAAAAAAATGATGACGATTTTTTTACAATTATAAGAGAATGTTAATAATATATAATAAATATTTTATTTTAAAAATGATTTTCATTTTACTGTAACACTAGAATATCGTGTGTGATTTTTTTGTACTATAATATTATATTTTTCCAAAAAAAATATTTCTCATAATATATTCAAGTAACGTAACGACGATTTCAAAATAACCGCCAAAAATAAAGCGATTCAAAAAGAAATAATAATAACTATATATATATATATATATATATATATATATATATATATATATATATATATATATATATATATATATATATATATAAAAGAAAAGTCAGGAGTAAATTGCATTTTGCGGTTTTTCTTTGTACACGTGTTAAATGGCAACGACGATTTCGACGTTTCGAAATGATGACTAAATTATAATAATATAATGTCGAATAATTTTTGTAACGTTTTACTGTGTAATTATTATCATTATCGCAATCGGTTTTTTTATGTGTTTGTGTGTGATGAAAGTTTAACTGCGTCGGAAAATGTAGAGCAAATAATGTAATTACGAATATTTTTTTTGATATCTAATATTTTTTTTGATATCAGTCGATATCTAAGGACTGAGAATCTGTCTTTTCAATATGTAAGACTGAAAAAAATTGTTTTATTAATATTTAAATGATATAAAATAATTAATAAATGTATCTATTAATTGATTTGTATATTGTCATCGAAAATGAGCAATTATTCAAAATTTCAACTCAATTATATATTGGTAAGTTGTCGAAAAATCGATTACAAGATTCCACCCCGACAAACAAACAAACAGTGCAAGTTAAATAAAAATGTATAATAATAATAAAAAAATAAAATAAAATCATTCCAAGCATTAAATACAAGTCCATCGTAAGAATGCTAATGGAAGAATACTCGGAATTCTTCCTTTATTTTCTTACATTATCACCTTTCAAACTGATTGATCGTTTCAAAAGTGAAAAGGTCTATTTAAATTTTCAAAGATTTAACGGTACTTTGACGTTTTGAAAATGAAATATATATATATATATATATATATATATATATATATATATATATATGTAAATTTACACATTCGTAAAGTTCGATGTGAGTTTGGACGTTGCGAGTCTAAGGTACTTATTATATGCATGTTCACATTTGCATACAAAAGAATCTGCGAGATAAACGCATTCCTTACGATCCACGTGTACGTAAAATAGGCATTGGTCGCAGTGAAAGCGAATATCTATGAATTTTTAAAGTGTGAATATTTTAATGGATTTTTTTTATTACTATAATTAGTTAAAAAAAAAATTAAATTATTGTCATTGTAATTCTTTTAGGTCTGAGATATTGTTCATATTTTTTTTTGTATTTAAAATTCTTAAAAAAAAATTGATATTCTCACATTAATTATACTTTATAAAAATTGTTTGAAGTGTTTTGTTGTTTACTGCCATAATAATAATATTTTTATTTTTTATTTCGTTTGTAACTATATCCGTTTTCATTGTGGCTTCTAATGAGATTTGACCTCAGGAGGTGATGATCAAGGCATTGTAACAAAAGGATGAGGACGTCCTTGCCCAACGTCTGGAACGTCATGATGCATATCTAAATGAGTGGGTATGAGAATTTTATTTTTTATTTTTTTTATTAGATCTTAAATTTGATTATAGGATTTTTACCATTCTAAAGGTTCGTGTGATTCTTATATATAGTCTATGACATCATATATATTTTTTAAAATGTCCTTTTTTAATATATTAATTAAATGATATATGAGCAATATTCAGGTTTCAAATATTCGAAGCCTTCTGAGCTCCCATATTAGAAAAAAAGATCTTAATTAAATAATTTTTTAAAAAAATAATCATATTTATTCTACTAAATATTGAATATTTGCTATATTTTAACATCGTATTATATTCAATTAAAATATTTTCCGGTATGATAACACAAAGAGTAACAGGAAATTTGTTAATTTTTAAACACATATATTTATATTCGAAAGGAAATAATGTTGAGTCAAAAAAAAAAAATAAAATAAAACGTGTAAGTTTTTAAGACACGCATAAAAATAACTCGATTACACTTTTACATCAAAATATTGATATTTAGAACAAACAGAAAAAAAATAGTTACGGTTGTAATTTTTTGATATATCGCAATATTATATTATTGTTGCAAAAAAAAAAGAAAAATAGACGAAATTCGAAACGCTCGGTTTTTCAACGTCCGCAATAGATAAAAATCGTGAAAAATGCGCAAATTCATAATAATTAAATTATATTAGCGATTTTCACAGATTTTCCGGGAGATTGTCATATTTTGAAATTGTCGTCGTTTTTTTTTCTAGCTCAGTCATAATATTGTAGAATATTTTCGTGTAAAAACATGTCATAGATCCGTTTAAAAATAATACGATCTCACTGTTTGATATCAAAGATAAAAATCAATGAGAATTATTCACACGAAATGCATTATAAATTATTTATATACACACATTTTATCATGATTTCATGAATGACGCCCACGAGCTGCCGACTCGGATGGATAATTTTCAATTAAAATATGATTATATATATATACTTAATTTTATTTAATTTGTTGGTTTATCTGAGTGGATTCTTGTAATCGATTTTTCGATCTATTCTCATTATTCAATTTAGCTGAAATTTTATATATTTGCTCATTTTTGATGACAATACACGAATCTTTAGAATAAATTTAAAAATAAAATTAAATTAAAAGCGTAAATAATACACTCATTCGTTCACATGTTAATTTATTCACGTGATATATGAAGAGCGAACCTTTTAAGCACACATTGTACTACGTGACGAATATATTTACATTGATTTATTTATATACACGGTGTACTTTAGTGTGTCGTTTTAATGTGACAAAGCCCGAAAATGCACGAGAGCACAAACAAGTGCATTATTGTGCATTTAGTGGGTCACAGTTTTTGACCTAATGCTCGACAAAACCAGTGTCGTGTCGCTTTTTAAACGACAAACAAGCGGAACAATGTGACGTATATATATATATATATATATATATATATATATATATATATATATATATATATATATATATATATATATATATTTCAACTTTGAAATATATATTCGAGTCGAATTTGAAGTGAAAAGTTCAATTTTTTTCATTCAGATATACGAGTATGTAAATAGAATATAGGAAATTGGATTCGTGTTGTATTTTGGCATGAATCAAATGACATGATTTACTGTGTTTTGTTTTTTACTTTTCATTCTATTTCTTTAGAATGAATGATCATTAGATATGTTTAGATGTGATATAAATGAAAAAGTTTAAAAATTGTTATTCTATATGGCAGAAAAAGTTGGTATTAATAACGGATTATTTTTTAATCATCGACCTTAAGACGTCACGTTAGATAAAAATGAATAACAGAACATTTTTTTTATTGCGTGTATGATGTGAAAATTTAGGTAAATCGATTGTACATACACACATATATATATTTATATATATATATATATATATATATATATATATATATATATTTATAATAATAACCAGAAACTAGGACTTTGTAACAAATTGAAGCAAACAGGGCTAATTGTGTTTTGTGGGCATTTGAAATTTATTTAGCTTCCCGTGTTAAATCGTCGCATATATTCATTCGTTACACAGAGAAATTTGCATTGTTTCGACTTGATTACGAAAAAAAAAACCGCAAGTTAAAATATATCGCACTTCGGTATGAATAGCGTCATAATTCAGCGAAACCCATTCGTACGTCGAAGTAGAAATTTTACAGTTTCGACGAGTTAATTATAATTTGTTGACACGTCAACGTTAAAATATACTTAATATTAGAATAAAAATAAATATTCAGATATATTAGTATCGTTAAATGTTTTAAATAATTAAGTTATTTTATTATGAATGTTTTACAGCGCGTAAATGACGCAACTCATTAGAAATCTCGCGTAATTTCATTCAAATAATTTAATTTAGACATAGAGTTTTATTTTATTTATTTATTTATTTTTTTTTATTTTTAGAAAATTTATGCGAAAGTCATTAAATTTTCCGCGGTAAAAAAATTTTTTTTACATCAAATGTCAGACGATAGATTTTGTACGTCGGAAAAAATCGAGAATTATTTAATAGTCGTTTTATTGATATTATCATTAATTAACCTTTTCATCGATGCGTATAAATAAAAAGTTGTTATGACATGTGTTTTTCTCTTTTTTTTTTCAAATTAAATATAAATATAATATGAAAATTATGGATTTTAAGATAGATATTTGAAATCTGGACTTCGAAAAGCTATTGATTAAGAAATATTTTTTATAAGGGTGCAAAAATTTGAGATGCACTCAAAATATGAAATATTTTTAATTATATGATAAAATTAAAAAAAAAATAAAAATTTAAAGTCATAAAAAAAAATAGAAATATGAGTTAATAAGGGTTGTTATTGATTTTTATTATATAAATTATTATAAAAAGAACAACGTTTATTTCATTCTAATTGTTTATTGAAAGATTTGTATTGAAAAACTAAATGTAGAGCAAATTTAAAATATATATATTTACAAAGATGAATTTGACGTATTGCGATGTCGATATAAAGTATTCTATTACATTAAAAAAATAAATATTTTTTTTTATTACTAAACCGTTCTCAATTTTTTCACTATAAACACTAATGTATACGTTATATGCGCAACTATACAACTGTATATAAAATTTCATACACTTTCTTCATAGCGAATTACTTATTAAATTGCGTTATAAACAATAAACGACGATAAATTTAGGCAATCGCCATTCGCAACATAATTTAGAAATATATATTTATATATATATATATATATATATATATATATATATATATATATATATATATATATATATAAATTAGGGAACAAATTCATTTAACGCAAAAAAATTGACCGACCCTGATTTGCGGCGAAAGTGCAATTAACACTATTATTGCGGATCGATTTTTTTTGTTTTTAGTACTTTTTTTTTGGGTAAGTGCAAATAACAATTAACCGCTCGTGCGTGAGTTAGTGCGTAATGCATTTATATATATATATATATATATATATATATATATATATATATATATATATATATATATATATATATATATATATAAAGTGTTACAAATATCGACTTAATGATCAAATAATTGGTACGCTAATTGTTAGCGTTGAATTTCGAAAAAATGGGCCGCTTTCTATGGCGGTCAGTCGAATAATTAGTCGAAAATGAAATAAAATTATTATATATATATATATATATATATATATATATAATATTTATTATAGATTATTTATTATAAATGAATAATTGAGATAATCTAGTTAATATAACGGTAGTTTATTTTCGATTTACATCCCGAATTTTGTTTGTGTTGTCTATTGTTATTTATTTATTATTATAAGAATAATTTTGTTAGTTTTATGGATATTAAATATGTTCTTTAAAAATGTATTTTACGTCATATAATTTAAAAAAAAAATGTGTAAATAATCTTCATAGATCAGTTCTAATGCGGAAAATAATATAAAAAGATATAATTAAAAGAGAAATGATTGTAAAATGAAATATTTACTAAAAATTTTTATAGATCTAAATATTGAAAAATTTCGTAGATCAGAATTTCTTAATGTATATTTTATTATGGATTGATTTTTTTTAAATTTTACAATAACTGATCTACTTTAACTGTAACATGTATGACATTGATATAAAATCGTTAATTTAAATGAGATATTAGTATTGTAAATCTTTTTAATAAAATTATATATATATATATATATATATATATATATATATATATATATATATAATTTGAATTTATTTATATTGAAAACTATTTCAATTTATTTTATCTATATAAATAAAAAAAAACTTTAGATAATGAAATATAATATGATAAATTATATATTGGACAAGTATACTTTTCACTCAACTATTATAGATATCGTTAATTTACATTAATCGTTACATCACTTAAAACGTATTTGATTAAAATATTATATATTATAACACTAGTTATTTATTAATACCATTAATTAATATTAAGCTATATCCAGTCATATGACCTATATATTGTAGATAAACAGATAAATTATCTTTTTCATATATATTATTACAACAAAATTCCACGTTAAAACAACAAATTACATTATTAGAGATTGAAAAGTATAACAATATATATATATATATATATATATATATATATATATAATATTATTGCATATGATCTATCAATCAAACCCTTTAATTGCGACGCACCACTCGAGTATCATTGACGTCAATGGGCTGTAAAAGTGTACAAGTGACGACAGATAAGGTTTACACCATTATATACTTTTGACTATTTTACCATCGTCGTCGTCGTCATCATCATCATCATCATCATCATCCTTTAATTCGAGGAAATGTCTCGTCGGTCACGTTTGTTGTGTCGAAGAGATAAGACGAAACGTCGCATACCGAAGACAATGGGTGTTTTTATTTTGGGTTGTTGTTTAAAAAATGTATATATATATATATATATATATATATACCGTTTTTTAAAGGTAAAGGTTTGTTTAACCCTTTTTTAGATATCGATATGACGATTAATACGGTTGTCTTCGAACCGCATTCCTCAGGTCGACGACTTTCGTTGACCCATTATTAATGTGTTTTTTTTTATTGTTTGTGATAAAAATTATATTTATATATATATATATATATATATATATATATATATAATAATATATGACATGATGATTATTTTCGAGGATAATAAACAGTGCATGTAATTCAGAGCATGACTTTTATGTAAAATGGATAATGATGTTTGTGATATTAAATTTGTGATATGTAAATATAAAAATTCAAAGTGGTAAATGGTGATAAAAAATATCACACATTTATTTTAAAATTTATGAAGTCGACATCAAAATGTTAATATATTTATATTCGGAAATTGTTAAAATATTCATTATATAAACAATATACAGATGTTATCAACTGTATGCGACATAATTTTATAGATGAAGAATATTTTTATGATATTATTTTTAACGTAGTGAACTAAAATTATTTTATTATGAATCATTGATAATATATATTTTATGTGACATATCTATTGAATTTTGAGTTTTTTTTAAGTCAAAAATTTTAATATATTCATATTTTTTAAATGATATTTTTTTTGTTCAAAAACTATAAAGAATATTTAAGGAATAATGATTATTATAATCAGATATATATATATATATATATATATATATATATATATATATAATTATATTATAAAATAATATTGTATGGGCTTGTTTTTTTAAATCTCTCATTAACAAACGAATTCTTTACCATAAAAGCCCATCACAATAAACGTCTATAAAATATCTCAATTGCCCCCTTTGAATAATTTAAATTACCCCCCGATGTGAAAAATACAAAAAAAATCAAAGATTAGAAAATCGACGTATTATTATAGCCTTAAAAAAATGTTAAAAAATTCAGCATCCGTTTCATATTATTATTATTACAGAACAATAGAGCGAAATGCATAAATAATCGCAGGAACTCGCTTTTTATTTAATTTCAATTAAACGATGCCGCATTGAGATAGTGTAAATAGACATAGTAATAGCAAAAAAAAAACGATATCAATTCTACTCGAATAAATTAATAAATGATTGTTTTATTAATTATTATTTATTTTTTTTTGTGACGGTTTTAACGCGGAAGATGTTCATTTAGCATGGCGGCCGTTCATTAATAACGCCGAATATTCTCAAGATTGATGAATCAGGAAAAATAATATTAAATTTATTGAAGTGCGTCCTTCGATATTGTAAAATGTATAAATAAATAAGTCTGATTTTTTATTTAATTAATCCGTTATAAATGAGAATAAAAAATATATATTTTTTATTAAGGTCAGTGAAGAAATTATTAATTTCCATATATAGTATTGAAAAATCTGATATAAATTATTAATATTGGAATTAATTGAAAGGTGACCAATGTCATTCTAATCATTATTATTGATAATTAATTTTAAAAGATTGAAAATTAAACATGGAATTTGAATTTTCAGTGAACAAAAAAAAATATTAATTATTGTTATAATATATAATATAAAAGAAAGAGCTAAATAATTAATTTTCTTAATATTCACATACATTATACATTTATATTGACAACTGTGAATTATTAAATGTACACGTTTAATAATTTATTTATAAATGAGTTTTTTTATTTATTTATTATACGTAATATATTTCCTTAATCATACAAATAAATTTTATATATTTTTTGAAATCTTTCAAGTATGAAGAACAAAATATAATAAAAAAAAACTTGCCTTAAAATCGGAAAATCAAAAAATTTATTGACTCATAAATTAAAAAAAATATATAAATTCATTAAGCATATCTATATATAAAAAAAATGTTTTATATACCGGAAAATACATGTTTTAAACCTTTATTTTTTTATTCATTATATTATAAGTATCATGCGAATAATTTATGATTTATTAAATTATATATATATATATATATATATATATATATATATATATATATATATATTTAATATATCAAAATTATGATGAAAAACCCTATATATTTTGCGTAAAAATTATTTCATAAAAATTACAATCGTTGCAATATGCATTAATTTATCACGTTACAAAATTGCTAAAAGCGTTTACTAATTAGTTCCAGTTTATAATTTAACCGCTCGGTAATAAAATAAATTTTAACGTAACAGGTGAGAGTACATATTTTTGTCACATAGTATACTTTTATTTATTTTTTTATTGCGTTAAAATCGCATGAATTTAATTTGCAATTTTTCACTACGCTCTATATAAACAAAAGGTAACGTTTTTTTTTGTTGTCGTTGTATTATATATATATATATATATATATATATATATATATATATATATATATATATAAATGTATGGAAAAAAGTGAAAATTCAGTGGTTTTTTTATGTAACGATGCGAAAACGAGCGAAAATGTCTCGAAAAGTGGTTACAAAATTAAATAAAAATTCAAGATGTGCATAATAATAATGATAATATAAAATGAAATGAAATTATGGTTAATTTCGAGTCGAATAAAATGAAATTGTTTTAAATGTGTATTAAACGAATGTGACTTTCAGTATAATTTTCATAATTTATATAATGAAAAAAAAAGCGAGCGATAGAATTATGATAAATATTTACTTATCATTTTATCAATATACGAATTTTGTTAATGCGAAATTTGGAATAATGATTATTATCAATAATTTTATTCAATTAATTAATTAATGCGGATTAAATTCTGATTGATTTAAATAATATATAATTTATTTTATATTTGATCAAATGGAAAATTATTACTTAAAATTAAGTTTTGTATTAATTAAGTAAAATGAAAAGTCTAAATAAGACCTGTTAGTTATCATTGTATAATAAATAACATCGGAAAAATTTGAACAAAATCATTTGATTGAATTTTAATTATATATTTTATTATATTTTAATTCCAAATCACCTTTTTAACGAAATATTGAGATTAATATAATCGCTTAAATTAATCAATTTAAAATTACGACACTCGGTCAATAAAACAATTAAAAAGAAAATCTTAAAAGTGAATATTTTATAACGTTAAAATTAAAATAAATAAATAAAAATCGCTTTTACTACTTTTACCGCAAAATTCAAATTGAAATTCTGTACAAATACTGTATATATATATATATATATATATATATATATATATATATATATATATATATATATATAAAACAAAAAGCAAAACCGCTCACAATGGATAATTACATCTGAATTTTCACGGTCTGCGAACATCAAACGGTGGTTCGCAATCGAAACGCACTTTACGACATTTCTAGGGAAAGCTACTCGATTATATATTATTTTATTCTCAGTGAATAAATACGCATTTGCGTTTCACGTGCGAATTTATTCTATTTTTATTTTCTAAATTTACATTCCGCATCTAAAAGTTAGTAACACTTTCACTATATAAATTAGAAGAAAAAAAAAACGAAATAAAATCGTTTAGAGTTCATTTCGTCGAGTCGTGAGCAGATAAGATTTTCGCGGAAAATTGTCGCACTAATTAAATATATATTTCGGTTTTTACGTCAAACGTTCGATTCTTAGAAATTTGCGATAAATATTAATACTATATATATATATATATATATATATATATATATATATATATATATATATATATATATATATATATGTATTTGTTTTTTTTTTCAATATGTCGTTGTGTATTATCGATATTGTTGTTTGCCTTGTTTAAAATAAATTTTATAATTTTTGTCGTTTGACAACATTTATGAACGCTTGGAAAATTCCAATTTATTGTCATAATATATTTACTAATCAATTTTAATAATAATTTTCATCAAATTTGGTAATTAAATTTACGATGACGCCATTTTTTTTTATAAATTTATTTATGTTTCATGGGTTATATATATATATATATATATATATATATATATATATATATATATATATATATATATATATATATATATATAAATTATAAAATTATAACTCAAATATATTTTTTATATGTTGGGATATTCAACTATTTATTTTTAAGGGAACGCATTTAATAAAATTTTTACTGTGTTTTAGATTTTAATTTATTTAAAGAAAATCGTGTATTTATATATTGTACACGATATATATTGGTTAAAAAATTGTTTTTATACAATTTTTATTAATATTATTACTCATTAAATAAATATGTTATTTAGATTAACTTTAAAAAAATGTGATACTTAATATATATATACTAATCATTATATTGTTGATCACTGATTTAATATGTGACAAATTTTTTATTTAATATCCACGATAATATTATTATCAATTATGTATAAATAATATAAAATAATTTTAAATTAATTATAATATAATACATATTTAATTAATTAACAATAGCGAATGTAATTCATTTAATTTTACGAGACGACAAAATTATTATAAACGACAAACGAACATTAAACATGCAACGCAATTCGTTACAATTGTTAAATATTTAAATCGTTTTCATTATGCGTTTTTTTTTTGTTACTATAATATAATATAATAAAAATTATAATTATTTATTTATTTATTTTTCCACTGTAAACAGTCATAAATTGCATTTCATATTATTCTCTTTCACTTTTTCAAAGCGATTTGTGTTCATCATCGAAAAATCGTGACCATTTAAGGAAGGCTGTGTGATTATCTTCGACAGAATGTCTGCCGTTAATTTTCCATGTTTAATATTTATTTTCATGTACTGATCACGCAATTATAATCATATTATGCATACAAATTCTTGTAATTATCGTACTCGTACAATTTTTTTTTAATAATACTAGAACGCTTATCGAATTTCATATCGGCGCGTGTTTGTAAAACGATTATTTCATTATTTTTTTTTTTAATATAACATATTAAATATTCATAAAAATGTTGTACATGATTAATATAAAAAAAAAAATATTAATATTGTATATAATTAGTGAACTGCTTGAAAAAGCAGTTCATTTAATACTCAGTAGACAGTTTGATGTAAACGGTTTATATTCTGAGATATTCTTGTTTCGTTGACGCTGCTTATAATTGCAGCATTATAAATTTATATAAAATATTTTAATTTATTGCAATTATAGTAATAGATATTAAATATCATATTATTTCATAATTTGAAAAAAAAAATTATAAAAGGATTGTAATTTTATAAAATATATTCAATTATTATGTGGATAATTTGCATTTTCGTATATTTTAAAAAATAAATTAATTGTGATATATAAAGAGAGAGCTTTTAGAGTATTTCATTATTTATTATTTTTGATTATTTTATGATAAATATTAAAAATAAACGATAGTTTTTTTCATACTAGATATATAAAATATCAAATATTATGTTAAAACTATGTAAAAGTTCAAAAAATTTTCGGCGATTCTTGTAAATAAATTTTATTAACGCTTTACAATTTTAAACTCTATTAATTAATTATCATAAAAATTCACTTATAATCGGTTGAATTATTGCGAACATGTAAAAAAAAATTAGCGATAAACATTTAAAACAATGCTCGCATCAATTAGTTCATATTATACATGCGATTACGATTACGATTTTGCGGAAAAACACTTGAAAAACAAGGCTTTTCCGAGTAAAAAATGCGGAATCGCAACGATTATTGCGAAATATGTTTTACGATTTTTAATTATAACAAACATTTGAAAATGTTCCGGTTTAATTTATGAGCTTTTTTTCTATTATATATATATATATTTTTTTTTTCGTTCACTTTTCATTATCCATTTTAATATGAAATTTTCCGTTGCAACACATTTATTTATCCGTGTTTATTTATTTATTTCACTTGACGCATTTCGATTTAGTAATAGTTTATTGCGTTGCATAAAAAATAATCTATACTATCATTAAAATGTGTAATTGAAATGCGCGTAAAAAATATTATTGAATATTTTATGTAAATTTTTTTTTATGGTATGATATGTAATAATATTGATGCAATAGTCAATTAAATCCAATAATTCTAGTTTATATATATAAATCGTTTTTATCGAGGCGCTTTTTCTTTATAGTCGTCTAATTTAGATAATGTTGCTTTATTGCGAAATATTTTCAATTAATATTTTATAATGTTTTAATTTGCAAACAATGTATTAATAAGGAAAATATATTGAAGAACGAAAATGTAGATAAAAAAATAAATTATATGATAAATATTGACTAATTAGAAACGATCAAAAAATTTGAATAGAAGATAGATAGATATAGAAGAAAAAAATAATTAATCAAAATTATGGTATTTTCTATATAAAAAAGTTTTTTTTAATCAATTTTATGAATCATTGTAAGAATACTTGAAATATTAAATTCGTCAGCGGTTTATAATATAAAATAACGGGCGAAAGTTTCGATTAATTTATATGAATCGAGTGTTAAATATTATGTAAAATATTGAATTATTGTAAAAATATCGTTTTATATTGATCGTGAAAAATTGTTTCTTCGTAATATATATATATATATATATATATATATATATATATATATATATATATATATATATATATATATATATATATATATAATATTGTAGTCGTTCGTAGGAACTCTCGAAATCACGATTTTAAACGGCATAAAATTCATGTCACGATTCAATGACACGTGTAAAGGAATGTCATATCTTGTTTTTTTTCTGTGTTCATTTTTGTTTATTTATTTATTTTGTTGTTGTTGTTGTAATCAATAAATAATATTGACGCTTTGGAAAATGACGCAAGGTGCACGCGGATTAATCAAGTTATTTCTGTAATAATAATTTAGAAATATGTTGTTTTCAATCTCTGAAAATTTTTCACTATTACAAAATTTTGATCGACTACGAAATAAAAGCTTTATAATATATAAAAATTGATTGTTAAAAAAATATGATAATTTTAATATAATATATGGAAAATAATTTTCTTATCGTTTTCAAGATCATAATAAAAATTAAAACACAATTCTCATTAAAAAAAAAAAAATATATATATATATATATATATATATATATATATATATATATATATAAATGAATGACATTTTCAAAACGGTAAAAGCTGCGATTTTCACAATTTGTATACTAATTTTGTACATATTATGCAAATTTCATAAAAAAAAATGGCGTTAATTAGCCTGCGGTACTTTAGTGATATAAATTTTTTAGAAAATGCCGTAATTTACACATTATAAACATTGTAAAATTACGCCAAAAACTATGTGAGAACGTATAAATTATCAACAATTGCTCTTACGAATCGAAAGTGTATTTCAGAACGGTTCAACTTTTTCATTATTTAAAATCAGTACAAAAATATCTAATACCATATATAATTATATAAATAAATTTTTAATGCATATTATTATTTTATTGACTCGATATATATATATATATATATATATATATATATATATATATATATATATATTTTTAAATATATAATAATTTCAATTATTAGTCATTTTTAATAGTTTTATAAATGTGATCTCTCGTGACTTGTAAATTGAAAAGATCTGACAAATTTCAGTTATAAAACGCGGTTTTCATATATATATATATATATATATATATATATATATATATATATATATATATATATATATAAATATATCATAATTAATTTTACTATGGAAAATTTCAAAGAAAATGACCACAATGGTGGATGTAGTGCAATAATATTATATTATTGTACCACGGTTCGTTTCCTATTGTATAAATGCGGTGAATTGTATTTATATTTAAACCTTTTTATATGTATATAAATAAAATAAAAATGCTGTCGCAATCCATTTTCAGAATATTTTGCAACCGCAAGTTTTTCATATTTTTTCTGTTGCATATTTAAATATAATATTTGACAGATAAAAGAAAATCAATATATAATATATAATAATAAATTTATAAAGAATATGTGGCAATAGTTAATATATATTTAGATAATATAATTGTATATTAAATCGTTATTTTGAAGACTTATTATTATTATTATTATTATTTTGATATTCGTGTATTTGTGCCCTTTTGTATCTTTGTTATTTTATGAGTGAATTTTGAGAGCGGCGATAAATCGTCGCAAAGTAGACATAAAATAAGACGAAACACGAACGTTAATGGCGACATTTTGACATTTGGTTTTCAGCTCCTGAAATAATACTCGTGTATTTATAAAGCGGGCGCCAGACGAAAAAAGTTCAACGTTACCGTCGAACGAATGCTCAACTGTCGCGACATATAAATTCGGTATGTGGAATTTTATAAATAAAAAAAAATATATATATATATTATTTTTATCTATATGGTATATTTTGTGATAATTATCTAGTGCAAAATCTATGAACTTATTTTATGAATTATTTATTTAATACAAACACACAATAATAATATTTCGCAGTTAATATAATTTCAGCAATCTAACTAATATAATAATTAAATTTAAATCGATAAAATTATCATTTTTTTTCATGATTGATACAACATTTTTTTTTTGATATTTATGTAAAGTTTAAGTAGGATATATGTAAAATTTTTACTATGGAAAAAAGTTGAACAAGTTTTTTTTTGTACTTTTTTAATGAAATTATGGCAATGGATAATTAAAATATGTCACAGAAGAGTTTTAAGGAGTTTAATATATTGAGAAAATTAGTATTTGAGTAATATAAAACCTTCAGTAAAGGTCATAACTTGCCTCATACGAATCCTTCATACACATCCTTCATTTAAAAAGTGAAGAAAATTGTGCTTAAAAATTCTTGTATTGATGATATCAAAGAGATAGCTGAAAATTTAATCATCAATCTGAAAAAAAGTTACCAATTCAAAAAATTAAATTTAATTAATGATCATATGATATGATTTAGATCACTTTCATAATTATGAATGGAAATAAATGTAAATAGCATAAAAACGGAAATCGGTAAATTAGTATAAATTTAAGATGATGCAATTTTCATATTATAATATCATGATATGCAATTATTATAAATGAATATATATATATATATATATATATATATATATATATATATATATATATATATAATGTCATTAATGTATGGATGAACTGATAATTTAACTGCAGTTGATTGTTGGTTTCCTGCAAAGGATAGTCGTCTGATTTATATTATTTTCGTTGCATTGCAGACGGTCTGCTTCCTAATATAAATAAATACTATTTCATTCAGAGACCGGATCCCGAGGAGCAGTCAGGTCGGATTCACATATTCAGGAATGTGGGCGTTTGCTAAATGAAAATTTCGCATTCGTGCACATTCGAAAATGTCTCTCGTTTTTGTTTTCGCTGTTCATTCGGTTCAAATTCTTCGTTGATTCAGAATAATGATGATTAATGGACGATTTCAAAACGTCAGATATAATTTGTAACTGTATTTTTAATGAGAGGTCTTCATTTATTTATATAATTAAAAATTTACTTTTAAATGTAAATTTTAATGAATATATATTTCAGTTATGAGTATATTTTTATAAGATATAAAATAAGTATTTAACTATAAATTATGTTACAAATTAAAAGTTAATATTTATTTAATATTACAAACAAGAAATATTTTCAATTATGATATTACTAATCATATTGATTATTATTAAAATTTTGATGTGATGATTTCTTTATAAATATATATATATATATTATTTAATAAAGTTTTATGAGTCATTAGTTAATACAATAATTATATTTTTCAAACATCAAGTTGATGATATGATATATAAAATATTGAATAATGGTGTTTTAATATGAAAAATGATAATATTATGAAAATATTTAATCAATATTATAATCAAAATTTGGACTTCACATGTGCAATAAATATAGATATGAATAAAAAAAATAGATAGAAATCGTCCAATTTCATTATCAGATAAAATCAACACCGATCACTTAGGAAATATACATATTTTTAAATTTAATGCAATCCAATTTTATTATATATATATATATATATATATATATATATATATATATATATATATATATATATATATATATATATATTCCAATGGCCTAGTTGATATGAATATATTCAACGTTTATTGAAGAATACGCCACGATCGTCAAATGATACCATATCATTGGGGATTATTAAAAAATTCCAGAGCATTGCGTCGGAGACATAATGCGAATATTGGTCCCGATCCACCTGTGTGTATGTACGGTCATTTTGTGAGCTGGTGTAATCCGAAAAAAGACCTCCACTTTCACTCGACCGTTTTTACCAAGATGTGCGAATGAGCACAACGACCATGCTCGAGGCGCATCAGGTGTAGTCCAGCTCATTTGTATATATTTTTATTAATATCAGTATAAATGTGAATATATATATATATATATATATATATATATATATATATATATTTAGTTTTATTTTCATGATAATTGTCCGTTTTCATGCCAGATGTTATATGTATATATATAATTTTTAATAATCCTAATGTTTCTATTCCATGTGATGATTAGTATATTTATATATATATATATATATATATATATATATATATTCAGATACTTTCGATTTCGGCGAGTATACATATATTACAATATTAAAATGCATACAAACGTGAGAAAGTGAAATACTTGCTCAATAATGGATATCATCACTAAATAATGATTAATATTTCAGTATATAAATAAATAGACGGCTGAATAAATTTATGATTTTTATATTTTTAAAAAATATATTTCATTTATATGTATTGCCATTTTAAATAATCATTACAACTGTGTATTTTTTAATATTAAATTATTATTTTCTTTCATTTTATAATGCTCGATGTTCATACATTTTTTGATGTTTCACAAAGACAACTAAAAGTCTTCGTTTTACTCAAGTATTTTCCTCAAGATTCTTAGAACACATTCAAGGTTTAATTTTTATTCATTTAATTATACTAAAAATTTCGTAGAATTTATATTTTATTAGTATTAAATTCTAGTATTATTTTGAAACAAGTTGTCTATTATATTTTATACACCATAATATAAATAGTTTAAATTGAAATGATAAAAATAATGATTAAATTATTAAATAACATGTTATTGTTTTTTTTCATCACTCATATATAGAGAACGATATAAATCGCATTTCTTGTTAAAACTATATAAAAATAATTGTTTTTATACACATTAAGCTATTTATTAAATATAAAATAAATATTACATACATTTGAAACGTACGACGTAACGAATGTGTTCAATATATTTAATATTTCTTTCTTGAAAATCGTGAAGAATGTATGTTAATGTTCTACATCATGTGAGATAAATCGAATGTAATAATGCACAATTGTTTGCCGGCAAAAATTACATAGTAAAACGTAATTTAGATAAAACCGCAACTATCAACGAACGTCAACGAATGCCATTGGTTCTGTTTATTTTCCTTTCAATAAATACGGTCTAGTTAAAAAAATAAATAAATAACGTCACCAATAATAAGATTCGATTTACAGTTCTATTATTTTATATATATATATATATATATATATATATATATATATATATATATATATATATATATATATATATAGTTATGATAATTTAAGTGTTAGCACAGTTATGGAGAAAGTGCGGTTCAATCGAAATGCATAAAAAATATGCGAGATGTTTGAATAATAAAATTATATATATATGTGTATATATATATATATATATATATATATATTACTGAAGATTTTACTAGTTTTAAAAAATATAATGAAATAATATGTTTTAATATACGGGAAGTGCATGAAAGTAATTTCATCGGATGAAGTTTACAATCAATTTAACTATTATGGAAGAAATAATTGAATTTATGAGAAAGTTGATAATGAAACATATTGAAAAATTGAAAGTTTCAAATGCGAATAAATGTAAATATTAAAAATTATAGATAATATATATAAATTTAAAACATTTAATATATAAATTGTTTTTTTTTTTTAGATAAAAATATTAAAGAATATAAATTTTGTAAAGTAATCATTATTGATGAATTAATTAGAGAAAAATGATTCATCCTCTGTTAAATATTACGATGAAAATATTAAGAAAGTCAGCAAAATTAATATACGTTGCAATTTTTTTTCAGATTTTTTTTTTTTTGAAATATATAATAAATTTTAATGAGAAAGAAATCGTACAGATTAATATATAAATACAGTAATATAATCGATTCCTAGTATTTACAGATATTTTTGTTTATATAAATATGAAAAAAAAAATATGTAAAATAACAACAACAATTCATTCATAAAGAAAACAAAGTTTAATAAGCAGGTGTGATTCATAACCACTTAGTTAAAAGCGGCGCGTTCGTGTTTTCTTATAGTTGTTTCCGAGAAACGTGAACAATCACAAGCGTAGATTATGATGAATCTATCCGGATTCTCGGTGAATGTTAGACTATATGATGTATCCAGATGAGTTGGAATAGCGGTTTTCAGTATTACGAGTGTTGTCATTAGATCTCCGGCCGATTTGTCCCACTTTCTATCGAATGGGAGATATGGAAGTTCAGGTTTTATTCACGAATTGCGTCACTTACATGTTTTTTGTATATATATATATATATATATATATATATATATATATATATATATATATATATATATATATTTATATATAAGATAATATATTAAGATTTATATATGAGTCTGGTGGAAATTTAATAATTAATGATCGATTTCAACTTTGCCATCTATGTTAAAATTAAAAAAAGTATAAAATATAATTTGTGCCATCTATTCATTAGATATGTTAGTTTTGTATTTAAATAGACGTTATAAAGTGTAGAAAGTGAATGATTAGCATTAATTATGCACGTGTTACACAAAATTTCATCGGTTATCGAATATTACTTTTTTCATGTGAAAGTTCAACTGGTGACCTAGTGAACTTTAATTTCGACATTAGAATATTTTGCCGCGTATAAATCATAGGTCAAAGTTTAAACATTATATTTTGTAATATATATTTTACAAAGGAATATAAATCGCATGTAATTAATTAGCATCAATAAAAAGGAATGATAATGAAAGATAAAATTGTTCTGAAAATGCATCTAAATTTAATATAATGTACAAATATAATAATTTCAATTTTACTTTAAATAATACAACATTCATACATTTACAATTAATTTTACATTTTTAGATCAAACCGAATTATAAAAAAAATAAAGACAAAAATACTGATAATTTGTCGAATATTTCGTTCGATTTGTGATTAAATTAAAAAAATACGATTCCATTAGTTAAGTATTGAATATAATAATTGGTTTAACTTCTATTGTATCGATTTCCTTCTCCTCTTTTATGGTCATCTTTAAATTCATCCATATCGCGTGCTTTCTTCAAAGCTGCCGGATCATCATCATCGAGTTCATCCTAGAAAAATTATGATCATAAAAAATGCACTATTTTAAATATTATAAAAATTGTGAAAAGACCATGTTTTACTTTTTGATCGTCGTCACATTCAATATTGTTTTTATTACTTGTTTGAAATTTGGAAGAACCAGAAACAACTCCTGGGAAACTATAAAGAATATGTTAATATCATGTAATCACAAAAAATATTTTAATATTAATTAATAAGACTTACGTTCCTTCCTGTGCTCTTTGTTCGTAAAATTCGTCTACTGTATAAACAGGCATAGAAGGATATCCCATACCGAAGACAGCTTTTTGTGCCTCATTTTTAGTAATTATATATGGTTTAAGAGGTTTTAAAGGCGTTTTTGGTTTTTTTAATGGTTCATTTTTCTCTATAATGAAATAGAATACGTAAATAAGTTTTCTAAAGAAAACAATCATTCTGTTAATATAAAGTTATTTTACTTATGTGAATATTTTCTGCCATTTCTATAAGTGGTAGTTCTGATTTAATAAATTTTAATTCATCAATACTCAGAATAATATTAAGTCTAATTAACGTGATATAATAATCACGTTTTGAAGATTCGTCTATATTTTCAGATTTTATAGTGGTTTCGAGTATGCGAAGTTTTTCAGTTAGTTCTTTCTGTAAATTGTAACGTTTTATCTTTTCATCGCGACTAGTCATCTAAAAAAAAGATAACAGGTAAAAGATGCAATGAAATTAAAAAATATTTTGTGAGTAAATAATTTAGTCAATTATTTACCAAAACATATATCTGCGCCTCTACAGTTGGATGCATACCACCTTCTTCTTGATGTAAAGGTACTTTTACATCGGTCATTTCATATTCTCTACATCTTTCTATAAAATCTCTGGAAAATTATATTTAAAAATTATTATTTAACGACAAAAAGTTTAAAATTCATCAAAACATTATCATTAAAATTAAGGTGACCAACTTTTTTATAATAAAAAGGAAAACATAATGAAAACTCGTTTATTAGTAAGAAGGACGCAATAAAATCAATCAAATATGTTTAAAAAATATCAAGAAAATGTGGTCAAATTTATGATGATTCTCAAAAAAAGTCTCTAGTTTTAAAATCGACTTCAAAAAAGTACTTTTATTAATTTTAAAACTGTCAGATCCGATCAAACATGAAAATTAAAAAAAAAGGGAGACATTTAAGAGGACAGTTTTCAAAAGAGGATGGTTTGGCAACTTATTAAAATTAAAAGATATTAAAAATATGAATTAAATTTCGATTATGTAAATGAATAAAAATGTATAAATAGAGTTTATTTATTTTTAGATTTAAAAATAAATAATTATTATGGTACCTAAAATATACTTCTGCAACAGTTACAATTTCACGTCTAGAACCTGTAATTAAACGCAGAGTCAAATGTCCCAGAAGAGCAGGTAGAAGAAAGTATTTTAAGGATTCTGTGGAAAGGTCTTCAATAGTTTCATTGGAACTGAAAACACCAGCGGCAGACACCAAACGAGTAGCCAGCTCCAATTGTTCCATACAGTTTTTTACTTCAGACTAAATTATACATGGAACGATTATAATTATATCGAATGACAATAAAATAAAATTAACAATTTATTTGCGCACGAAGTAAACATTATAGGTTATGTTAACTTACTTCTAGTTCTGCATCGTTGCTGACCGATCTTTTTGCTTGTAATTGATTATAAATGTTGAGAGCTTTATCAAATATATCTCCGAGGCGTTCATCGGTAGCTTCTGAAGGTTCAGCCTCAATTACAATATTTGTATTATCGGCCATAACTCAATTGGTATTTAACTAGACAAAATAATCACAAACTGACAGCTCAGATCTAAATGATACCAGTTATAAAAATAATATAACATTGAACTAAAAAATCCTTATTTTGACCATAACTAATTTCAAAATTATTTGGAAAAAGTTTAAAAATTTATTTCGAATAAAATAAAACCTAATTTGTATAATATTAGTTTAAAATTTTTATACAAGTTAATACTAGATAATAAATAACAATAGAATATAGTTATCTTTTATAATTTGTTATAAAAGTTTTCTTTGTTGTATTTTTCAATAAATAAATATGAATGTTAATTATATTTTTGCAAATATGTTATTTTTTAAGTTATATATTACTAAAATTTGACATTATATTTTTTAAACTTGTAAATTATCGGTTAAATTAAATTGTAATTTTATAATCGTTAATAATTTTCATTATATATCTAAAATTATTAACGATTATAAAATAAAATAAATTATAATAAAATTATTTGATAATAAAATGAATTTAATATATCTTCGAAAACATTTGTATTTCAGGTGTATTATAACAAAAATAAAAGTAATTTTAAGATTTTAAACCAAAGATATTAAAAAAATAAAAAGTGAGAGATGATAGTTTTTATGTCTTTCGAAATTAAATTAGTAACTTATTTTTTTGTACATTTTATTTCTTTAAATAAAAATTTGTTTAATTATAGATTATATTTTATAATAAAATATAGCGATTACCGCTATCAATTTTTGTTTATAAGAAATAGAAAATTAAATGCATCATATACAACAAATTTTATGAAAGGAAAATAAAATTTATATTATAATAAGTTATATATATGATTTCAAACTTTATATGTTAAATTAAAATAATTTAATTTACATTGAAATTACAAAACTTATATATAATATTTTTATTTTTTAATTAGATACTTGTACAAGGTGTTGCCAGCGTTACACATGTAATTTGATTAAAAAAAAAACAGTCAACTTGAATAGTTCAACTTGAAAGTGCATTCAAGCAGAGCCCGCGAGTGCGTAAGTTCAATTTATTATTTTTTTTAATGTATTAAATAAATTACAATCAGAAAATTTTTAAAAAAAGATGCAATATATATATATATATATATATATATATATATATATATATATATATTTACAGTAATCAATATAATGAAATGTAATCATTATAAAAAAATAGATATTTATTCAGTCGTTTCAGTGCTGATATTTTGAATTTGTTAACAATTTAGAAAACGATGTTGTGCATTCTAATGACTAACTCGGTCATATGATTTATTCTAGTTCGAATTGTGCAATTGTAAAAAAAATACTAGTAATTGCATTTTATAATGCATTCGAATGTTCACATTCTACCCACACGTGTGTATGTGCAATTTTAATAGATTTACTTTTGTATTCTATTTATGGTTTACATACATTTTCTTATTACATTTTTTTATTGTTAAATATTACTTTAAGCGTATTTATATAATTATTAAAAAAGTATATATATATATATATATATATATATATATATATATATATATATATATATATATGTGTGTGTGTGTGTGTGTGTGTGTATATATATACACATTTGAATTAATTCTGAAAGGTTTTTATTCTAATTATTTCAGATGTTTTCATGCATTCTTTTAAAAAAATTTATAAATTAAGTTTTTCATATGAATTTAATTTTAATTATATTTTATTTAACTATATTTATTATTTATAAAATGAAAAAGTATAATATTTATAAACAGAAGTTTTTTTTTAATATTTATAATGCCTTCTTTTGAAATTTTAATTAGAATGTAATTTATAATACTTTTTTTTATGTTAATATATTTAATGCAATCAATATTATATGTATAATATAAGCATTTTTTTTAAAATGGAAATTTCAAATTGTAAATCTTTTTATCCATGATTTAATTAAGGATTACATACATCTGCAAAAGAACAATTATAAATTCATCTATAATTTTAATGTTGATTATGATATAATATGATTTTACAACGTAATCGATTCGATTTGTATTTTTTTTTGTAAAATAACATAATTCTAAGATAAAAAGAATATGTATTTCGATATCGAATTTTTTATGTTTTTTTTATTGTTTAATTTTAAAATACTCGTACATTTTATTGGGAATGTTGATATTATGGATATTTTGTTGTAAGTAGGTTGTATGACGCATTCTGTGTCATAAAATAAAACAAATATAATGGAATGTAAATATTGCTGAAGTCATTTAAATGACAATAAGTATTATTTTTACTTTTTAATTAATTCATATAAACTTTTTAATTGATTGATAATAGATTTGATCATTTTTAAATATAATATATTTTTTATTTATATTTATAAAAAATGTCGTTAATACAATTAATTTAACGTAGTCTAATTAAGAAGACATTATTACAGTTTATTTCAGTTAGATCTTGCATATGAAACGTGCGTGAATTTTTATGAAAATAAATCAACTCTTATTAATTTTCTGTAATAATTAATTGTTTTATAAATATGTATTTGAATGTAAATATGAAACAGATTGTTTATGATATTTTATACATATTATTTACACATATCTTTTTATAATAATCACGTTGTAATAGTATCACTATTATAGAAAATAGTGTATTATAAATGTTTATTCAATCTTTTGAAACATATTATATATGAAATATATAATAGAACAATTAAGTTGTAACTTGATTATTCATTACAGATTTATATTTTAAAATATTTATTTCATATTTTTGTTGTCGATTTTTTTTTATAATGTGTATAGAACAAATACAATGATTTTTTTAGTTTTAGCGGTGATGTGTGCTATTTTTATTATGTTGAAATATACAATTTCATTATAGAAGTTGAAGAATTGTATGTTTTCATCTCCAACATAATACAGTAGTCATAGTATCAGATTAATGAAGCAATTTTAGAATTCATTCGGAACGCGACTTGAACTTATTAGATCGTTTTGAAACCTTCACGTGACGGTTGTATTTTTATTTTTGCATGACCGCATATTATGAAGAATAATAATAAACAAAAAAGGAAAGAAACATCATCATCAACAAAATGCTTATCGTGAACGTGATGTATTTTGGCACACAAACATATGAACACGTTGGTTCTTTTATAACATAACATTGTTGACAAGGTTCTTTTGTGCGATTGCAATAGAGATCACGTCTCGTCGTTTATATGATCATTCGGTGAAATACACACATAGGTGTGTTGGCTTTTTATCCAATTGATAAAGCATGGAAGCGAGTCGTTCTTGAATTATAAAACAGTCATAGGTATGTTTCAAGGGTTGCCAAAAAGTTTTTCAGAAAAGTTGCACGATGATAATTCGAATGCATTAAAGTAATATAATTCTAATATATTTTAAAATCAAGCCATATTTAATATGTTAATTATTTATTTATTCCAATATACATTTGCTATATTTATATATTAAGTAAAAAAATAATGTGATATTCGGAGAGTATTTTTTTTCAATATAATATATAACTATGTTCAATAATATAATAATGTAATTATCAAAATATACTTTATTTTATTATACATACCAAATCTATATGAATATTTTATATGTTGCAGTAAAATTAGTAAGTATTGAATTATTACTATCGTTAACTAGGTTTTTTTTTTTGAATTACTCCTATATTTATAAATCATGAAAAAAAAACACTTTTTATTTATTACACGTGATAATTACCATATTTATAACGGTTTTATTATAAATGAATATTTAATTTTTAATATATATATATATATATATATATATATATATATATATATATATATATATATATATATATATATATATATATATATATATATATATATATTAACAACTTATGATTATTTGTTTGGTTCAATTTATTTAAAAGTTTTATTTTATTTGAGCAATTTATCTAACAATATTTTTTTTAAAGAAATACTTGATATTTTTAAATCATTATTTTAATAAGCAATTTTGTTTTCAGGCAGTTTGCATTTTCATATCAAATTAAAATATTTTGATAATTATTCTATGAATTTTAAATAACATCTAAGTTTCTTCAACTTGATATTATGAATTTAAATTTATTTTTAAAAATATAACTTGTTTTTTAATATTAAAATGAAATAAATCATTGATATTAAAAATATTAAATTTGTTGAAAAAATTCCATTTGAATGTGAATCTATATATAAATATAGTTCTAGTCAATAGTTCAGATATATATTTTAATTAATATATATAAACAAGTGCCCTGAATTTATTTTCCTATTTATATAATAGTTTATTATGTTTACGCAATAAATGCATGCTGTGATTTATATATTACGACACGTAGATTGAATTAGATTAAAAGAGAAATCATTTCTTGTAAGGTAAAGACGTGTTGTCAGTAATTTAATTTGCTCACAATAATATGTTTATTTTCTGGTAATAATAACATTGGCTGTATTTGATCATAAATATTGTGTAACACGTCACAAGTGCATATAAATATTATTAATACTGCACATTATTGAGATCTTCATTTAGCACTTGGAAAACCGCAATGACAATCATTTAGCAGCCGAGTTAAAAGATACTTAAAATTGACCTTCAGCGAGGAAGTGACACTTATAACACACAATAGAAACTTGTTGCAATTTGTTGTATGATCCTTGTGCAATTTAATCATAAGGATGTGTATTTTGTAGTAAGTTTTCAATTAAATGTTATTTTATTTTTGCATTTAAGATGACTATCCTTTAATTGAATCTACTTCGAGTGGATGATTGTACACATGGAAAGCAAAATAATGAATAGTATTTAACGTAGAAGACCTCATGATGAATAATATTTACTATGTATGGATTATGCTGCTTTGTATCGGAAGTGAAGTTGTGTCATATAATGGGGATAATTTTGAATTGGAATGTCCGGACGAATGCGACTGTCACTATTTCAGGATAAACTGGGTTACAGATTGTTCGGAGAGCAATTTGACCGATATTCCATATGACGAACTAAGTCCTAATGTTTACGTCCTGGATATGAATGGCAATAATGTGAAAGAACTAAGGCCATTTCCGAAAAATATTAAACTGCGAAGGCTTCAACTCGCTCACAATTTGCTGACTGAAATACGTAAGGAATCGTTCGAAGGTCTTGAATATCTGATCGATGTTGATCTTTCTGAAAATAAAATAACCAGAATCGACGTAGATACGTTCGAGTGAGTATATAAGTGTTTGTTTTTTTTTCATAGGTCATTACTTTGATTTATGCAAGGTTGTAATCGAACTAATGTATCGTGTTTCAGAGATTGTCCCGGCATCCTTACGATTGAGTTACAACACAATTTGCTGGAAAATGTGGACGGACCTTTTTTAAGCTCACGTTCGCTTCAGTATTTGGATATTAGCTATTCTAATTTGTCTTCTTTGTCGTTTGATTTTTTCAACAATATCACGGCTCTGCACACGTTAGATTTATCCGGTAATCCATTAGTAATGCTTGACCAAGGTATTTTCGATCCATTAACCAGTCTCGAAACGCTCAAGCTGAATAATTGTAAATTAACTCAAATATCGGATAATGCCTTTTTCAATCTTGAAACACTTAAACGACTTGAGTTATCAGGAAATATTTTAGCCGAAATAGATTGGGCGTTGGTCTTGGGTACTCTATATCGATTAGAATATTTAGATTTGAAAAATTCTCACATTACTAATCTACCCGAGGATTCATTTATGAATTCTACGTGGTTAAGAACACTAATATTGTCAGAAAATGATTTGACTGATCTAGATGTAGCGTTGACTTTAGGAAATAATCTTCATCATTTGGATACATTAGATTTATCATATTGTCATTTGAAGGGACCTTTATCTGAAGATGCATTTGCAAATGCAACAAAGTTAAAAACTTTACATCTTTCTGGAAATCCTTTATTCGCATTCGATTTGCAAGTAGCATTGGAGCCATTGAAAAATTTACAACGTTTATTTTTAAGTCATTGTGGTTTAAAATATTTACCAAAAAATTTCGATAAATTAAAACAGTTGGAAGAACTTGACATATCTTATAATCCATTGAATGATGCCTTTATAAAGATTTTAGCACCTTTGGAAAAATTAGAATATTTGAATATGGGTTATAGTAATTTATCCTATATTGGTCCTCAAACGTTTTCTAAAATGACATCGATGAAACGTTTAATACTCTCTGGTAATGATTTGAATTCGTTGGAAGCTGGTTTATTTGGAAATTTAACACACTTAGAGAGTTTAGAATTGAATAATTGCGGATTAAGGCGTTCTTTAAACGCAACAATATTCTTTAATAATTTAACATATACTGAATTGAAAGAGCTAGAACTAGCTGAAAATCCATTGGTGATAACTAGAGAAAGTCCATTATTACCTAAGCAGCTCTCAAGAATCCGTAGTTTGGATTTAAGTAATTGCAATCTAACATTCTTACCAGATAATGCTTTTAAACGCAACGGTAACATCACTCATTTGAATTTATCTGGTAATAAATTCAATTCACAGCCAGGAAGTCTAAAGTTCCTACAATTATTACCTAAATTGGAGAATTTAGATTTGTCTAATAATGAATTTACAACAATGACTCCTCATGTTTTGGTGAAAAATCCTAAGATAACATCTTTGCGTTTAGTTGGAAATCCTTGGAAATGTGATTGTAGCATAGCTGAGATGTGGGATTGGGCTGCGATGGTTAAAGGAGATTTGAGCATATTGGTAGGATCCAAAACTTCACCTGATGATTTTACCTTAAAAGGTGCAAAGAGAAGAAAAAGTTTGGTCTGCTTTTACGATGCAAATGAATTGCTGGAAAATCCAATTTCAAATAGAAGTGTTGCGGGAAGAAGGCCATTTTTGAAACCACAAAAAGAACTCACCACCACCAATAGAACCTGGGCCAAATATGTAAGAGAATCAGGCTGCGAACCTATCGTTAGAATACTACAACCATTAAATTTAGTTGGCGAGGAATCGGTGGAAGAAGAAGTTATTCTGTTACCTTCCTTGTGGATCGTTGCTTTGTTCTTCATCACGTTGATTATAATGACTGCTGTTGCTATTTATCTTTTGGGACGTAAAAGAGCAAAACATATTCATGCTATTGATGAACAACCTAAAGTGCAACAAAAGTAGTGATTTAATTGTGAATAGATACGATAAAAATACATATTTGAGGATGAGTTTGTAGGAAAGTATCTGTGATAGTATTTTTTTTTATGAATTCGTAACAAATTTTGATAAAAATCTATTAAAATTTTTATTATGTTAACAAAGATTGTAATGACATCTGTGTAATAAAAATAAAATTATAATTAAAAATGTATTATTTATTAAGTCTAATTGAAATTGTATAGATGTCACTAATTTAAAAATATGAAATATGTCGACAATTATTAAAATATTTGGTCATGTTTTCGTAATTTATATATTAGTTTTCGTTTTATTTCATTAATTAACTTTTTGGTTTATAATCAATAATAAAAAGATAATTTAAATTTATATAATTGTATTGACGTATATTTTTCAATTAGAAATTATTGTAATGTCATAAAAATCATAACAAATCCATCGTTTTTTTGTTGTTCGGTTACTTAAAGAAGTAATGTAATGTAACTTTTATGTAACGTTTAAACCGCAAAAATTTAACGGTATTATAACTTTCTTCGATTCGGTTGATAGATCGCCATTTAGAAAAAAAAAATAAATCTAATATTAAATATGGAACAAGAAGAAAAAGACGCTAATAAAATACAATATTGTCCAAGCTGTAAATTTCACGGAATTTGTCAAAAAAAAAAAACAAGAAAAAAATGTAAAGAAAAACATGTAACCATGAAATCGAATGTCACTGTCTCCTTCGAAAGTGAAATGAAATAAATTTCGATTTTAAGATTAAACAGAAAAGAGAAAAAAATATATATGATTGGGAGTGTTTTTGAATCATGTAACTGTTTTTTTTAACGTGTATTTTATGTAAATATTTTATGGTTGTTCATTAAAAATATAAAATCGGTTGTATGATGAATAAAGATATTGATTGATTGATTGATATACGTGTTTTATTTTGATTTTTCATTATAATTATATTGGATTGTGTTTATCAAATGATAAACGGTTTTTATATTAATCTATTTAAATAATTTAATGTTTATTATATATATTTTAATATTCAGATGATATTTGAAGACCTAGAAAGACAATTATTATTATTTTTTTTTTTTGAAAAACTTCATTATATCATCAAAATTCCTAAATAAAATATATTGAATTATTAATATGTGAAAATGTTTGAGAAATTTTGTTTTAGTACATGTTTAGCCAACTGTTAATATGTAATGTAACATAAACAACAGTCTGAATATGGCAAATGAGATCAAAGGGAATAAATGAGCACAAGGATATCTCTATAAGACGATGGTTTTCTTCTGAAGTTTCGTAGTACTGAAAGCATAATGAATGTACTCGTGATGCAGTTTTATGCTTTCCGTTTAAATATAATATAATATTATACAGTCGGTTCATACGGTGTGTAGTTTATAATTATGTGTGTGTGTGTGTTTTTAGCAGCACTTTGTGGTGCTTATAATCGAAAACTTTTACCTGGAATACCAATTATGTAGTGAAGTTTATCTGAAGTTTCACTGAATAGTTAACGCTCTTTCAGAATACATTAATTAAATCAAATATTTTGAATAATGATAGCGGTTTAATTTGCAAATATATTTATTTTCAGCTTAATTGTTGTTAGTTATGCTAATATATATACATATATATATATATATATATATATATATATATATATATATATATATATATATATATATATATATATATAATATAATATTTTTATTTTCCTAATACTCAGCTTTCTCTTGAAATTATGCATAGTCTTATCCAATAATGATCAACTCATACATATTTCATCTCTTTCTGAAATAACATGAAGAGGATTAGGAGAACATTAATTCATCATTCTTGACGTCAATTCCATAATAATAGTGACGCTTCGGTCGACATCACAAGAAAGGCAAATTATTCCCATGATTTCCATGATAACATAGATTAACAACAATGAAACTATGTGTGTAATCTAATAATACACGACTTCACAATTGATAATTGATTTCATTTAATCCGATTAAATTAACAACGTATTGATTGAACCATAATATATATATTACATATAAAATTGCAATTTAAAATTTGAACTACTTTTTTTTTAAATTTTCTAGTTGAATCGAATTTCATGAACTTTTCTATTATACATATATATATATATATATATATATATATATATATATATATATATATATATATAAATGATCAAACTTATTTAAACACCACTATTAAACTACTAAATTTAGAAAACAAGAAGCAATACAAACTGGTAAAAGAGAACATTCACGATTTTATCTGCGCTTTTTCGGTACTCTTTCTCTCTTCATACGGTGCATTTCGAAACTTGGAAACGCCGTTAAACGAGGCAATGATTTCTTATTTAGGTCTCGTTTTACGACGGGACATGCACAAGTGCATCCTGCGGAAACTGCTCCATTTTCCACGGTACGTGGCCATTTCTGCTTCTCTATTTTTTTTTAATTTCATTTTATTTTATTGACGTTTGTTCGTGTACTAGACACATGTGTAGATGAGCTTAGCTTCACGCGTCCTCCATTCTTGGTCTGCATTTTATTTTTTAATTTTGTTTTTACAACATAAACGAGGTCATCGAGGGTCGATTGGTTTTTCGTTTTTCCACACAGGGGTATTGAAAAAAAAAAAAAAATATATATATATATATATATATATATAGGCAGACGTTCTAAAACAAGGTGCCGGCTTTTCGAACAGTTTACTTTCGCTATGTTGATTCGTTTCGACTTTGAAGGTTCGACGTGTTGATTTTAGCATGATTCGTTTTGTAATGAAATCAAAAAGAAAAAAAAATGTTACTTTTTTTTTGTTTATCGAATTTTGAAGAGAAATCTGCATGGAATTTTATCGAATTTTCACCAAATTAGTTACGCCTTTGTAAAAACGTTCAAGTGTTTTTATTTATATATTTGATGAAAATATTTTGCGAGAGCAAAAAAGTTGATTTATTTTTTTCAACGTTGTTTTATTTTGTTGATATATTAGAGGTCAATGACATGTACGATTTATTATTTAGTAGTTCGATAAATTTTATTAATATTAATAGATTGAAAAAATAGATAACATTCAATTGTTATAGTAAAATACAATTATCTAGTTAATTTTGATCATTAAAAAAAAACATGATTTATGTAAGCAGTTGATTGATGTGTTGAAGTTGTCAATTAGAGGAATCTGGTGTAAGATAAATGGGGTTGGAGGAGATTTTAGTAGGGGATTTAGATATCTTTTATTTTTTTTTATTACTGATAAATAGTGAGTAAAATTGTTGATATATTCTTGAACAAATTAAAATTTTAATGTGTAATAAATTTCTTATCGATATAATATTGAATCGAAGAAGCGGTTTTAAGGATTAAAAAAAATGTACATATATGTAAAAAAGACTTAGATTATATATTTAAAAAATATAAAAAAAAAAATACAATATACAAAGCATAATTATCATGTATACAAATTTAGTGACTAATTTGGTATTGATGGGAGTCAAAGAGCATTATTGTGATTTTGATGACTTACTATAAAACCAGTTTTCCTTATATAACTTTCTATTGCGGTTTGGTTCGGATGATTTTGCTACAGAGTCCAGTTCGCGTACTTTGGTATCATCGTGTGATACTTTGATTGGTTCGAAGCCGTATTCATAATTTGGTTTGAATTCTACTTCAGATTTAGACGATGCTGATTCCTTTTGATTGGAATATTGCTTCTTAAGAGTTTGCTTTTTAGGTGTGGAGCTGACATATCTAGAATCGACTTGAGGTTTTTTAGATGAAGATTTGTAAGATTTACTGTAATGAACTGGTTTTTTGGATGGCGATCTGTCACTATCTTCAGTTTTGTAGTTATATTTGGATTCATATGATTTTGATTTGTAATGTTTCTTTTGTGGTTCTTTTTTGGAGGTTTTTTGGGAATAGTGAGCTTCATGATCTCTATCGCTGTGACGTCCTCTTCTTTCATCATGATCGTATGGTTTTCTAGAACGTTCTCTGTGACTGCTGTAATGACCTCTGTGATCATCATCATATTCAGCTTCGTATTTTGCCTTATATCTATCATGATGATCTTCATCATCATCTTGGTATTTAGAACGTCTATAATCATCGTCATCTTCGTGTCTGTGAGGGAAATCGCGAGCTGCATCTTCATAGCCTTTGTCAAATTCATCTTCGTCGTTGATTTCATGGTGTACTATTTCACCTCTAAGTTCTTCTTTACTTTCGTGTCTATCATCTTCGTCGTCCTCTTCTTCATCGTCGTCAGAATTTTGTTGTTTTTGTTCTTTCTTTGGCGCAGATGGTGTTGGTTTTGGAGAAGCGAGAGCAACTGGTTTAGTAAAGGCATCGAAAGGACTTTGAACTGACGGTATAAAATGTTGTAGTTGAGGTACAACGGGTGTTTCGAATGATTGTGGTTGATAAATATTAGATTGAAGTGGTTTAAAACCATGAATTGTAGGATTTTGAAGAGAACGGTGTTGTTGAAGAGGGGACACTTGAATTTTAGCAGGAAGTTTGAACGGCGAAGCTGAATATGTATTTTGCAACGGCAGAGAACCGAATGTTGTCGATAAACTATATTGAGGCTTTGTTAATGGTTGAATGTACTTAAGTGATGGTAATGCACCGTTTGGTTGTCCATATATTATCGGAATAGTAGAATACGAATCCAAATAATCGGCAAGTTTGACTTCAGTGGCCGGTTTTATATTTGCCGGTAATGCAATTTGTTTTTCCGCTCCATAGAAAGGCAAAGCTGATGATATTTTATGATTGAGATATTGTGAATATTGTGGTGCTACCAGATGCTGAGAAGGTACCGCTAAGTGGTCTTGAGATTTAATCGATTGCTGAGCGATGGGATTCGAATAAGGATTTGGCGCATACGAAGATTGATGATTGAATTGCGTTGGATCGTTTATTTTGAAATTGTTATTCGACGATACTTTTACGGCATCCCCATATTCGAAAGACTGCTGAGGATATACGGAATGTTCCGAATGTTGCTTGATATCTTCATAAGGTTTATACGTGATGTCGACATGTGACGGATCTTCGGTTAGAGTTCGAATTTGAGGATATTTCGACAGGTGATGAATGGGCAAAATTGGATAATTTGGATCACTCAGATGGAATATACCGCGTTTAGTTTTATTTTCGGTTGTGTCATTTTTGGCATCAGCCAATATGCAAGCGATGCCACACGTGAAGAAGAACAATATGTGTAGTATCTGAAATATGATACAATTATTATATTTTATTCAATATTTTATAAGATGTTTGTTGTTAGGTGATGGTTTCGTCTTACCCGTACTACCATTTTGATGATTGTGTGATTGTCAGTGGTTGGTTTGATACTGATTTAGAAATGATGTTTCTTGATATTTATAGTGAATAGTCTCAGGCTGGGCACTCTTTTACTTTTTCTCGTTATGGATCCATGATTACGTTCTATACGAAGATAGTGCCTTTTTCTCCATTTCGATTTGTGTATATAGACTTATTTGGCATATTTTTGGGGGTTTTATTTTTGCTCGTCTCACTCTCACTATTAACTTGGACTCGGAAGGTGAAACGTGCTCGGAACGCAGATCCGTATAGAAAATCTTCCATGTCTTAGAAGAGTGTCGATATTTTTTGGTTATTTTTCCGAAGGTGTCAACTTTTTTTTTTTTTGTTATATATATATACTTCGAATCAATTGACGACTATTGAAAATTTGTTGTCGACGCTGAACGCATCTTTCGTTATGGTATTTTGTCTTGTGATGATTGGTCACGGATGTTAATGACACGAAAATTTTCATGAGAAATCACCTTTTCATCTGTATTCCGTGTCGAATTTTTGAAATTTTATCAATGGCAACAGATTCGATTTTCATTATAAATTGTTAAATAATTCAAGTATTATTTATTATAACTCACGAATAAAACGCATAAATATGCCGTTTTTAATGACGCTGTATATATATTTAAAACGTTAAAATATATTATGATATTTCGAGGAAAAGATCAAAGGTGTGCAGTTCTATGGAAAAGATTTCGCTTTTCTTGTAATTAGAACACATATAATGTAATGTGACAGGAAATATACGTTTTTATAGACTATAAACACGTTTATAAACTATGTATATATATATATATATATATATATATATATATATATATATATTTATAAATTTATACGCATTTTATAACCTCTTCTTTGATGTGCTTTGTTCTCGAAAAATATTAACAATTGGTAATATGATTATTTTTTATTTATAAATATAAATAAAATTATATCATTTTTTCGCTTCAGGATATTTTTCATATTTTTATAATAAATATTAATGTTTTTTTTTATTTTTATACATTCTTAACTTTTTATTAATATATTTAATTTTTTCATATGAATTTTAGTTTTTTAATCAATATTATCTAGTCAAAAATATTATTTTGTATTTTCAAAAGAAAATGTCATTTTTTTTTTAATAACAAAATTAGAAGATTTAAGATAGGAATAATAAGTCGATTTTATATAGATAATATATTTTTTCAGAAAGATAAGCTTATATATATTTATAGTAATGATTATAAAATTGTACATATAGAACAATTATAATACATTAATATAATAATTTATTTTTTTATATTATTATTGTATTTAAAAAAACAAATTATTAACACATTCGATAGATATTTTTTTTTATTATCAATTTACGACGCATTACAATTATTTAGGACGCACTCGTGCGAATGATAGAAAAAAAAATTAGCGACCTATTTTGCATTATATTTGTTGATAGAACTAATTACAAATTTAATCAATCGTTGAATTACTGAAATCAACAACGAAATTATCCAATTAAAATGCAATTCGTCCCGTGCAATTAGTACGCATTGAGGCTGCATAATAAAACGAGAAATTCATCAATTATTGTAATGACTGGAACTGTTTTATAACAACGAGCACGAATTTTATTTTATACTATGTATATATATATATATATATATATATATATATATATATATATATATATATATATATATCGTCGTAAAAATATTATCGTGTCGCAAATTGGTTTCGTTTTTTTCATTTCAATTTATTCATTACGCGAACGATGAAAATTTTTCCGATGCGGTCAACGTTTTCGATTACCGCTCGGAAGGTCTGGAGTTCGATTTTTTTAATTTTTTTTTTATTCGTATTTGTGTCTTTTTCAACGATAAATTATAGAATTTTACGATATTAAATTATGCGCACAATCAGTGATTATTAATAGTTTAAATTGATTCTATGAAATTTAGAAGAGGTCAAGGTTTCTTGCGGATTGTTATATCATCGAGCGCACGATATTTATGTAATATAATATATTTCCAACATTTGAATTCGAGATGTTTTGAAGTGATATTGGCGAATTTTATACTCCAAGTTTAAAATTATTCTTACAAAGAAATTAATAATAAATTGTCATTGATGCGCATCAATTTTTCGCATTAATTTAAACGGTGACCAAAAGGCATCTCTCGAGTGCAAAGTGTTAAATAAAATGATTAATATATATATATATATATATATATATATATATATATATATATATATATATATATTTGACAGATTATAAAAAAATGAGAAATGTCAATATGTTGTATTGTGAAAACGAGAAAAACGACGTAAAAAGGATGATAGTGTCTGGACGTGAAAAAAGAAAACTCGTCGATTTTTCACGTGCTCTTTGTTTTTCAACGGCGTCAATTTCGCACGTCAAGCCTTCTAGTAAGGCTTCGCGGGACTATCGATAAGGGTTTTTCCCTTTTTGCATATGCAAATGGGACCAACCGTGCAAGAGGGACGTGCTTCTTTTCAAAACGGCGAGAAAGCCTATTTTTTTTTTTTTTGCGAGCGCACGGCCTAGTAGAGATTAGCAAAAGCTTCATATGCGAGCTCACAAACACTCGCACGACTAGGAGTACGTGTGCATTAAAAATGAACCCTCAACCCCTATAGGCGGGAAAACAAAAAAAATATATATATTCATGCCAACCCTGAGGGTGCAAGGCTATTAGTGTTGCGACCACTCGACCGTTTGCTTGCGACTAGGGGTTGTCCGAAACAGTATTCGCACTAACAATGTGCTCTTTACTACATTACATACATACATATATAGATGTTTAATTTTAAAAAAATATCTAAAATTTTATATATTATATATTTTAAGTTTTTGCGCTCGCATTGTGAGTGAAACACACAGCGTCCATAGTTGATATGGTTCGTTGGTATATCTAACTCATATTTTAGAATTATATAATTTAATGTAGATTTTATGGATTTATCGACTTAGATTTACAATTTTAATCCATTAATATGATATATAATACCTTTAAGAACAATGTTTAATTAAAAAATAAAAAAAACTTTCTACCTGCTTTAATAAAAAAATTAGCAATTTAATGCGAAAAAGTAAATTAATACAACTATCCGTTGTATGAATTTGTGAAGCCTTTTGGGTCCGATTAGTAAAGATTTTTTGTGATAAGAACAATTACAGGATTGTGTTTCTATTATTATAATATAAAAATAATTATTAAAACACAATAAATATGCAAACAAAAAAATAAAATAAAATAAAAACATGATTATTAATTCAAGATTGATATGGACAAATTGACCAGATATAATTTATGAAGAATTTAAAATATTTTTAATTGAAATTATATAACTTAAAAATTTAAAATCGATTCAGCTTTTTACCATATATTGAAAAAAATTGCGGGATTTAAAAAAAATAATTTAATTTTTCTTTTTGAACGTTCGTATAATGTATATAGTAAAAAGGATAACCCTAGTGTATGAGCGATTTTTTGACATTTTATTTTTTTGTATTTTTTTTTAATATTAATTTGTATTTATTGATATGATTACTGTTAAATATATTTAATTTGATTGATTTTTGAAAAAAAAAAATAGAAAAAAAAATCTGATTACGTCGAAATAACACAAAATTTGTTACAAGCGGAAAACATTAATGTACTATATAGAGTAAAGATTCTTTTGTAAATTGATCTTAAATCATTGAATTCGAACGATGCAATTTACAGCAACACAACAGTATGTATTACAGACAGAGTTGTCTGGTCAAGTCAGGTTTAATTTATCCCATGACATCCCAATCCCAGTGGAAATTGTGGTCTAGGGTGTGGAGGATGTGAAATGTACCAAGTTACCCTATTACATAGGGTGGTGCTAAAGTGATTGCCAGTAAAATTTATGAGCAGTGACTCAATCACACTTTATTATCATTTTTTTAAGAGATTCATTCTATTACTTTAGTTAGTCGTCGTCGTCCTGTATATTTTATCTAAATATTATATATACATATATATATTTTAAAAAATAATAATAAAATGAAATGTGAACGTAGCCTAATATATATATATATATATATATATATATAAATGTTGATAGATATTTTATGATATTTAATCCTAGTTACGCAACTGTCTTATATGTGACATTGATCAAATTGAAAACAAACAATTTAGAATCTTGTCTAGGCGCAGTCTGATAAATGTTTTTTGATAACGAGTTATTTTCAGGAAGATATTATATATTATGTCAAAATAGTGGATTAATTTTTTTATGACATATATGTTTACGGAGACGACAGATTCTCAAAATGTTTTCAAATATTATATACGTCACTATTTTATTTTTACATATCAACAATCAACATGTATTTTTAATCTAAATATCAATAAAAATGATTATTAAAAAAATAAATAAATTGAAAATTACCAAATTTATATATATATATATATATATATATATATATATATATATATATATATATATATATATATATATATATATATATACGTTTTTACGTAAATTTTATAGATTTTTAACGAATTTCAAAAAATAATAAGGCGGGTTTCGTGCGGGTTTTAGTGTCGTGAAACCTTTATTGGGCGGTCGTTTCTCGCATGCATTTCGTCGTTATTATGCGACACAGGGCTGGTAAATCGACGTACATTTTACGTTATATACACATACATACACACACATTATACGTATATAAAAATACATGTTCGGGTTTGCATATAAAATAACGTTATAAACGATAACGAAATTAAAACAAATTTTTAATAAAGGTCCTTTGTCACGCATTCAATGTTTACAAGTTTTCAGTTCGTAAGAAAAATGTTATATATACATATATATATATATATATAATTAGAAGTAAATATGTATATTGATATTTATTATAATATATTTGTATATATTAAATTGTGTTGTATTAAAAATGGTTGATCGTGAAAATATTTTTTTTTTTTGATAGGTTAACATGTACTTGCGTTTGAGAGAGGTTTGTACACGCATTTTTCAAAAATATTTTTAATATATAAAATTTATGGCATAGGAGGTAACTTTTGATAATATTTATGGTCGTGTAAACCGAGTAATAGCTTTAATTATGGTAATATATATATATATATATATATTTTTTTTTTTTTTGGCTGAAAATGATTTTTCTTTCGCTTCGGAACAAAGGACTGAATTCGCGGAAAAAAAATCTTAAATTATTATTCGCTTGATTATTGTGCGTGTGCAAAATATTATAATATTTATATTGTTCTAAAATCAAATTTACTATATTTTATAATATTTTTAAAATCGATAAAAATATATGTATATATTGTGTGCGATGTCGCAGCGCCATCTATGTTTGTTAGTATCAAAAAGTGCATTATTAATTTTCAAAGGTTTTGATTGTTACATTTTTATTATATATATAATAGTTTAAATTAATATTAATAACATGGATTTGAATGCTCGCACATTGAACATCTAAATTCAGATTGTCAAGTATATTTAATATCGAATAATTGAAACTTGTATATTTCAACTTGAAATATGTTAACGTGAATTCCGAACAGTATTATAACTTTTAAATAAATGCACACACGTCGTTTTATAATATAACGAGCCTGTGCAATAATAATTTGCATGTCATTATTCATTATACGACGCCATCGAAGAAAAGAAATTGCGTTTGAAACGCGACAATAAATTCTCATAATAGAGTTAACACATTATTTCATAACACGTTGCACGTATTGCGCAATTTTTTCGACCGCAAAACTATCGGCCAAAGTGAGAGAGTCAGAAAAAAAAAACAGTGATAATAATAAATAAATAAATAATACGTGAAATAAGATAAAAAAAAATATATAATAAAAATAATAATAATAAAAGAATAAGCTCGTAGAAAAATGAAAAGAAAGCACGTTGATCGGAGTGCACTTTCACGAGATTCTATTCGTTAGAGAGAAAGTTCGTTTTGCGGCTTTGGCGGATTTTGTGCGTTTTATTTTGGCCAAAACAATGGCGTTCGAAGAAACGCGGCGAAAATTCAATCGATTTTGCACGCGTTCTCCGTTTGTGCTATATTTATGGAAATTATGTGTAATTTGTGACGATAATAGATTCGGCGCCATATTTAGAATGTATAATGAAAAAAAAAATAGAACGCGTCTAATAGCATTTATGTAATTTTAGTACGAGTAATTTGAATTATAAGAAAAAATACAAAATATGATGTAATAAAAAGGTTATTATTTATTATACACACGTGTAATACAATCGATGTAATATTTAAAAATGTTTATATTGTAGATAGTTGTGTAATACAAGCTTAATATATAAAACAAAATTCATTTGTTTTTCTTTAAGAATAATTTAATAAATTTGATTTTATTTATAATCAGATGTTTAAATTACAAATGAATATATATTTTTTAAGTCTTTAAAATATTGTTCTCAATTTCTTTAAATATAATATATATTTTAAAGTATAATATATATCATTGAAAAGGATAAAAATTAGGCAGGATTTGGCATTCAAAGTAATAAATAAAAAGATATATTCAATATTAAATAACAAGAAGAATTGCTTTTATCTTTTAAATATTTTAAAACACAGCATATTTATAATTTATTTTAATTATATTTTTAATATATAAAAATTTAAAAAAATATTTTTTTATAGAAAATATTAAAAAAATGTGTATAAATAAATATTTTGTAATTATCAAAAAATTCAATTAATTTAATATATTATAATATTTTTATAATAAGTATAGAAAAAATATACTAAAAGAAGTATATCAGGTGATATAAGGGTATACTATATACATACATATATGTATATATATATATATATATATATATATATATTTATATATATTTTTTTTTTGAAATTGCCACTTCGATGTGCAATATGTAGCGAGATTTTATATAGAATGTTTAATAAACAGCGTGGCTAGGTCTATAGATTTTCACCCCGCCTATTCCCAAGGGTTTATTTAATTTATTTTTTTTTATCCTTTCAGAGGATCTTTGGGCGGGTTTGGTTGTCATGTATATATATATATATATATATATATATATATATATATATATATATATATATATATATATATATATATTTATTTATATATTTTTTATCTTGGTTCGTTCGTTCGCTCATTAGCGAAAAATCCACCCCCGGTGTTTCTGAGAGGTCGTCTAGAGTGGTTGTAAGACGTGTTTGCACATAAAAAAACACTATTTCTAGACACATGCAAGGGGAGATAAGTGCCATTGTTGTTTGTTACTCTGCTAAAAAAAAAAGTGGAAGTTCACTGGCAAAAATAACAAAATAAAATGAAAAATAACGCGATAAAGTCGCGGCGGAAAAAGCAAAAACCCCCTCCGACCGGAATAAGCTGAAACAATATAATAAATGGTAATAATAATATGAAAAAAAGATTAAACGAACGGAAGCGGAAAATAAACGATTAATTCGTCGTAATTCGGATAAATCGCACAAAAAAATGAAAAAAAAAACTGTAGAAAAAATTTACGAAGTTTCTCTCTTTGAAAAGCCATTGACACGTTCGGTCACGGATTAAATATTTATAGAAATGAAATAAAATTAATTATATAATATATTTATTGTTTTAAATATAATTAAATTATTTAATTTTTGTAATATGTATATATTTTTCAAGAAAATAATTTTTGAATTTTTAAATTAAGTTAACAGTTTCATGTCCAATATGTAGTAAAATATTTTTTAGATTTATATAATATTATATTTACAGTTCAAAACCTAAGTAGTTTGATTATATGTGTCTTTAAATTATTGTAGTTTTTCGTGATATAATTTTAAAGTTTGGTTTTCAAAATTTAATAAATATTAAAAAATGCAAATTTTCTATATTTAAACTGAACTATTTGATATTTAATATTTTAAAATTTAATATAGTATTTTAAGATTGAGTATATAGTGAATGACGCATGATACGATTTGTTAGAAAAATATATACTAGTATTGTTAAAGAGAAAAATAGCTTTTTGGTTTAAAATTTTTCATGAATGATGAATAAAAAATGCGAATAGATAATATTTTACAAGTAATTTTTAATTGTCAAATTTCAAGAAGTTTGCGTTAAAATGCAATATATAATATAAAATGTTTTATATAATAAACAGAAAAACAAAAAAAATGTATAAAAAATAGTTTTATTTCATATTTGAAGTTGAAACAGACAATTTATATATTTAATCATGATGTAAATTTTTTATCAACGATCCGATGTATCATAAATTTGTCGATTCGGTCAATTATTTACGACAATTTGATATCTCATCGTTTTCTGATTTCAGTTGTGCGATGCATTTTTATTATGGAAATAATGCAATACGGTGAAAGGTGTGACAAATCGACGAAAATCGACAGCGTTTTCATTTAGAAAATAATACGTATATTGAAAAAATAATGTGCGATAACGTTTCAAATTGAATGTAGAAAGTTGTAATAAAAGTAAACGTTCGTTTCTTATGCGTTCGGTGCATTTTTTGAAGTATTATAATAATACCGTTTTTATAAGACGACGCTGTATATAAGAGATCAATTTCTGAAAAAAAAAAATAATGCATAAATTTTTATAATAATAAAAGTCGTGAATTTAAATAAAAAATATTCACGGTGTGGCAGATCAAGGGTTAACATAATGTAATATACGAGTTATATTACAGTGGCCGAGATTTTACAGTTCATATCTGATGAATATTCGAATTTTATTCATTAACTTTTGAATCGTTTAAATGAACTGGATCCCGTTTTTATGATGGAGATGAATTAAAGTTTACGGCGAATCTGATAAATATATAAAAGAGTGATTTAAAACTTTTTAATATAAGGATATATGAATATGAATGACCGATAATTTTAGGATCATAAAAAATATTTGATTTTATATTTGAAATATTAAAATATATAAGAGAAAATAAAATTTTTATATTTTAATAAATATAGTGAACCTGTGAAATTATGATTAATATTATATTAGTTTCATACTACTGTTATTATATATTTTAATACGTTCTTTTGATATATAAAAGTATTAAATATATTAATTTTTAAAATAAATATATTTTAAATATAATGTATAATTGTGTAAAATTTTATATTAAATTTCAATATAGAAATAATGATTTAATCTGCTAGAAAAATAAATCAGAATTTTAAGATATTAAAATTCAGATAAAAAAATGTTACGCCACTGATTTATTCATACTATTCTCAATATTTATATAATTATGCATTCATATATTTATTTTATTTCAGATTAATATAAGAATATTCAAAATATTTCGTGAATCATTTAAAATCGTATCGTATATAAAATAAAATATGCATTATATTGAATAAAAACAGATTTAATGAGATTTCACCCTTCGACTTTTTCTTTCTTTTTTTTTTTTAAATGAATGCATAATATTATAGATGTTATCGTCGAAATGTACACAAAATGGAATATTTTTATAGCGGCATATTCGTTTTATTAAAGATAAATCAAATTAAATCGACGCGTTTAAAAATGTGAAGATAATGTTTATAAAAGGGGGCTCAAAAAAAAAACAACATAGAAAAGTCATTACGACGAATTTATAGCATAACGACTGTCTATATAGATTTTGAAATATTAAAAATATTTATATATATTTGTAGAGTTCATTTTTCGTTATAAATATTATATATATATATATATATATATATATATATATATATATATATATATATATATATATATAGTAAAACGGTAATTAAAACTAGATTAGTCGTCGTATAATTAACGGTAACGCAAAATGTAAATGGTTCAGTTTTACATACGCAAATAATTAAACTGATTTACAATTCCAATAATTAATAAAAGCCATTTTTGGCTGTGAAAAAAGAAATATATTTACATATAAATAAAATTAGTTTTTTTTTCATATATATATATATATATATATATATATATATATATATATATATATATATATATGTATGTAAAAAAAACTATTTTTACTAAAAATCTGTTTTAATTAATGCATTTTACGTTTTTAACTTATCGGCGACGATTTTTAAGCACGCAATTAATGAAAAAAATTATAATAATTAAAAAAAATGCATAAATATTATAATAAAAATGTTGCATGTTTCACGAATATTTTAGCGATTATAGCTCTTATATAATGTGATGATGTGTGTTATTTTTCTTTGTGGATTTATAGATATATACAATTTTGAATCTGATACTTTATAAAATTTACAATTGTCAAGTTTAAATTTTCAGTAAAATTTTTATATTCATGAATTAAAAAAAAAACAACTAAAATCTGATAAATTTAAATTATGAATTCTTAAATATTATACATTATTATATATATAAATAGATAAATATTAATGTTTCATATAAACAATAATATAATAAAATAAACGAGCGACTTTTATTATTGTCATAATATATTATATTTTTAAATTAATGAGATATAATAGAAAAAAGGAAGATTATTTTATTAATAGAATTTTATAACAAACGAGTTTTTATTATATTTTTTTAACGCACCGTGCACGAATATCACCGTCGGGGTCCACTTGTACACTATATGTATAAAAAAAATCTCAAGTTCCACTTCATCTCAAAGATCGAGGATTCGATCCTGAAACGTCGAGAGCGTCGATGCGAGCTTTTAAGATCTCAACGGATGTCACCTGTTATTTTTTTATTTTATTATTATTTTTTTTTTATAACTTAAAGGCTGGTATTAAAAATTTCCAACTCGGACAATCGACTTTTTTTTTTGGTTCGACTTTATTTCGCAAAGCGTGGTAACACTTGCTTTGTTATCGCCACTTACGTCTAGTCTGCTGAATGACAACGATCGTCGTCGATGTTACCGCGGCTTAACAATTTCACTTTGTGAATGATTTATTATTATTATTAACGGTAGTGTTTTTTTCGTGTATCGCATGAATTTTCATCGTTGGAAAAAAATGTATTTTCTTTTTTTTCAGACGGATTATTATTATTTTTTTTTCAGACAGATTATTATTATTATTTTTTTCAGACGTTTTCACGCTGTCATTATCAGCGCTGAATTCGAATAGATATAATTATTTTTTTATGTCTTCTTCTTTATGATTGAAAATGGTGAGTTATTTTTTAATTAATTTTGATGTAATATTTTTTAATAATTCATTAGTATCATTTTTTTTATCAATACTTGAGGTCGAAAGTTTATTTTTTATTTAAAAAATATTAATTATAATGTAATAATTTTTAACACGTTATAGTTATTTATAATTTAATAAGATTATTATAATGATCAATCAAAATGTCAAAAGCGTATCAGATTATAAATTCGTATACAGATCTATTCAATATTTTCAATATTAAAAATACATTTATCATATGGATTTGTTATTTATTTGATACAATATTTTGATGTATGTATTTTCATCATTTTTCATGAAATTTTGATATATTGAAATATTAAAAAAAAATATATATATATAGTTGTGCTTCTGGCAGTTTTATATAGGAATAAAATATATATAATATATATATATATATAAAGTTTATTCGGGTTAAAGTTATTTTTGTTTTTGTTTGTTAGCATGTATGAACTAGTTTTCAGCACTACACAAATGTATATGTAGTTTCGAATTTTTCAGCACGATTTTCAATTTCCTTGAGAGAAAACCTTCAGGAGTAAAGGGTCTCTCGAGGATGAAGTGTTGAAGAAAAATGCTTACACAAGAAAAACCCGAAGTGATCCTTTCGAGGTCAAGTTAAATACCGAGAACCGCGGTAAATACGAACTCAACCATATTTGTTTGTGTATAGAATGGCTTTTTTTTAATTAAATATATATTTGTATAGGTAGATCTATTTCAATCTATTTTTATATAAAACAACCCAGATTGAAGCTAAACAAATATAAGACTCAATAAGTATTTGAATGTTGACAAAGAGGCTCGGCTCTATAAGGTCAATTTGTTTTATTTTAATCGGATTCAAAGTAATATTTATTTATTTTTATTAAATTTTTGTATATAGATTAGTTAGATTTTTATTTTAATTATTTTTAGATAATAAAGTATGATATATATAATTTTTGGGATTTTTTTAACATCAAAATTATTTTTAATTTTCTTGGATAATAAAGAGTTAAATTGTCAGTTAATTGAACTAGTCTTCAGTTTGAGATTTAAATATTCTTTATAAACGAAAATATTAAAATTTTATTTTGTGGTCGAATTTGTTTATTTTAATTTCATTAGATATCATAAATTTTAAGTTCATTATTTATTATATAATATTCGTATATATATATAATAAAATAATTTCTGATTATATAAGATATATGATGTGATATCGATTGAAATAGTAAATTCAAAATAGTTAGATTTTTTAGTATTTTTTTATTATTATGAAAATATATTTTTAAATATATTCAGATATTAAATATAACATTATAATATTTTTAATTTACATATTTTACGATAGATTCCACAGCGTAAACAATGCACGAAGAAACTGGATCGCTATGCGAATTTTCGAATCAACCCTTCGTTCGCGGTACATAATTAAAGGTTCGCGAAATAAAAAAAAAAAAAAAAAGAAAATATGGGTAAAAACAACCCCGCACCTATCGGATCCAGATAATCTATTTTGACGTGTTGATTTTTTTTTCTTCTTTTCATTTCATTTTTTTTTTAACAACGTCACGCAGGTCGTACGCGGTAAAAAGTGGAACATTATTTGCGAAACGGCCTAAGGCACGTGTTTTGACCTCGTCCTCGGTCGACACGCACTAGTTAAATATTGGTCCTCGCACAACAATATATTAATAGTGGATGTGTAGCGTGTTTTTTCCTATATTCTTCTCTATTTTCCACGTTTCGACTCATATATATATATATATTTTTTTTTTTTTTTTGGATCCTTTCCATTCGGAAAAAAAATTGCTTTCTACTTCAAAGAGCTCCCAGTAGAAGGAATAAAACATGAGGTGTCCTGTTTGCGTTCGAATCCTTCCCGTAGGATAGTATGCTTCTTCGAATTTCTGGATCTCGTGTACCGTGTGAGTCGACCTTGGTGTGTAAATAGAAATCGCACTCGTTTGTATATTTGCAAATGTTTATTTAGGTCCGTGTCCTGTTTTTATATTCTTTGATAATATTGTGCGGGCAACGTTTTTCGGACAACCGGACAATTCGTACCGAAAAAAATATATATATATATATATATATATATATGTACATATCGTGTCCACGTATACTCTATACCGCAAAAATGTCAACTTGAAATTTTTATTTATATAACAATTATGATAACGAAAACGATTTTTATAAAAAAAAATTTTTTTTTTTTTGGTCATTTCCGTCAGTTTTGACATATTTTTAATCTCATATGTAGTAAAAGTGTCGTCGTTCTTTTCCATAATCTACATTCACTATGGATAAAAGATACTTTTAGATGTCATCAAAAATATTATATTTTATAAAAATATCAAAATATATATAATCTAGCGTAATTGAGGAAATAATTGAAAATTGCAGAAATATTAAAAATTCCATTATCAAATCCGATTTTTCAAATTTAAAGCGATTGCCTTCTGCTTTTTATGTAAATATTAAAATATCTCATAAATAAAAAATCTAAAATAAGACAGATTTTTTATATTTTTAAATTAATAAAAATATTTTTACTTTTATTAAATTTTATGAACGTAAAAATATTCCATTCATTTATATATTTTATTTTTTTATTTATATATTTATATTATATTTTATTTTTTGAAATATAACACAGTTATCAAATTTTACCTATGAATATTTTTTCCATATTTCAATACATCACAGGTTTTTGTTTTATTTCGTTCGAAAAAAGTTTTCGATGCGCTAAAATAAAATAAAAGTGTGCTCTAATTTTTTTCCAACACTGTATATAAAAAAGATAGTCCGGTAAACAGCAAATAAGTAAGTATATATAGAGAATATTGTTTGACAATCAAACAATACATTATATACAAGTATGAGAAAAGATAGTTTCAATTCTTTTGCTATATTGTAAAAATAATTAGTATTGCCTTTGTTCAACTTTTATTTCTATAATAATAATAATAATAGATTTTATTTTGGGATTATAAAATAAATTAAGGTGTATAACATCATTTTTTTTAATTTAATTGCATCGACAAAATTTGCGCGCAATTGAATACCAATAAAAATATTCCAGTGACCGAATTATGTATGAAAATTGTTTTTATTGTTTTATCAATTATATTTCGACCTAAATAACAAATTTATATGAAAATCCAATATAGTAAAGTATAAGGTATTTCAAAAAAAAAAATGTCGTTTTAAATACAGTATTTATAATAGATAAATCGTATTTCAATAGAAAGTGATTAATTTTATAATAAGGGCAGTCAATCAAAAATATATATGAGTTTAAAACAATCAACTTTGTATCTTTGACGATAGCAAAATTTTATTATCAATTATTATTTTTTTTTAATAAATTAACTATTTTTCATAATCGACAATGATGGACAATTACAATTGCAGACCATAATGTGCAATTAATTACAAACAATAACTGAATTAAAATCGTTTTCATATTAATAAATACCAGTACTTATCTAGATGTGTAACAACACGAATAATAGATTTAACATTTTTTTTTTCAATCTATTGTAAAATAACGTTACTTTAGAAACATCGTATGAAAAATATAAAAGCCATCGTTTTTGTACCTCGAAACATTCATACTATATATATATATATATATATATGATTAATTTATTGGCGAATATTAAATACGATACAAAACGGGATAATTTTAAAATGATCGTACGGAACAATTGCAAAAGTATATATATATATATATATATATATATATATATATATATATATATATATATATATATATATATATATATATATATATATATATATATTTCAATGGATAACAACACAATGGGAATGAATTTAATCGATTTTATTTGTTTTTATATGTGATTTATGGTCGTCTGCGATATTTTCGGTTGTTTGTGCGCAATTGGAAATATTTTCGCATAATGAAAATTTATGAATAGTTGAAGCGGTATCAATTCGTCTATAGATGTTTGTGTGTTCGGCCAGCTTTATTCATTTTATGTGGCTTATTCGTGCGAAAATTATTATGAAATTTAGCATAATAGCGTAGTAATATCTAACGAACATATTGTGGTAAAATGCGATTGAAAATCGTAATCGAGCAATTGGAAAAATTAAAAATTATATCAAATATTTTCAATTTAGATTATATTAATAATAGAAATATGATTTGGTGTTATTTTTTTTAATATGTGAAATATATAGTATATATATATATATATATATATATATATATATATATATATATAAACCGTTTAATTGCTCTGTTTATAATTTAAGAAGTTCTTGTCTCGTGAAAAAATTTGAATACGTCAGCATAAAGAGTCTAGAATTTAGAAATAAATTAAAAAAATAATTTGGGTAATAGGATAAGTAAAAAAATAGTTCTGGAAAATCTAAGGATGATTTTAAGTGAATTTTTATAGCGAAAAGAACAAATTTGAAACGAAAAGATTATATACGAAATTATTATAGTAGTACTAAAATCTGCGAAAATAATTATGAAACGAAACGGATGTCACGTTTCATGTGAAATCTCAAAATAATAAAATTTACATCATTATAATTATACGCGAGATAAATACGTATATACGCACATTACGATGATATAATCGAAATAATTCAACCGGGTTTTATAGCGTTGTAAAAACGACGAATATATATATATATATATATATATATATATATATATATATATATAAACGTATAAACATTCGCAATTTAGTTTTGTATTCCGAAACGATGCTAGATAAGAATATGAATGGTTCTTATTTCACACCAGATTCTAATTTAGCTACGCTTTTCCTTTTTAACTCGACGCGTGCGTTTTCCACGAGAGAGGGATGAAAATTCGTTCGCGGACAAGAGGGGTTAAAACGGTAAGATTTCGGTGCAGGGGCGGCAACGATCGTGCCCGATAGTGCTGTAGAGGGAACACGGTATGAGAGAGAGAGTTCGCTTTATTTATATCACGCTTTAACATCTGGTGTCCTCGTCACATCCGTCACGGCTTATCCGATTGTCATCTGGAGAAGGCAATAAAGAAATGTCAAGTTATCGCAAACGAAACCGTGAGGGGGTCAGCGATGGGATTTTTCTTCGTTTTTCCAAATGAAATGGCCGCTTTTCATCCCCCGCACCGCATCGAGACGAATTCGCCCTCCCTTATTTTCCTCATACTTAGTGACCGGACAAATAAATTAGTCCGTTTTCTCTCTCGTCCGGAAAAGCGCAGATGAGAAAAAAAACAAAGACGACGTCGACGACGACGAGGAAAATCCACTCGTGCGTTTTTCCAAAATGGGGCGGACAGGAAATGCGCTTTTTTTTCCGATGCGAGGAGAAGAGGGGGGGGGGGTAGGTGGAGTGTTTTTCGAGTGCACACGTGTCAACGAAAAATTGTATTTTTCTTCGGTTCTGAATTATTTCAGAAGTGTTTTTGGATTATGGAACATCTGGTCTCGGATGTTGCGAAGGCAGTGCGGTTTTTTTTCCTCGGCGAGGCCTTTAAAAGTGGTTGCAATTTTATTCAATTTAGTTAAAAATATGTTTCGTATATATTATACAATATTTAAAGCATAATAATGAATTTAGAATTTTTTTATAATCGCTATAATGAGGGATGATAAAATTATATTAACCCTAGTCACTCTTATATAGATTGAAAAAGGTCATTGATTCTATAAAATATTATCATCAAAAATATTTATAAAATTATGTACAGATAAATAAATCGAAAAAAATATACGCTTCCTCTGGGGGGGGGAAAATTGTAAAAAAAAATATTAACGAAACCGTTTCCGGATGAAAGATTGCGTAATTAAAACGCGTAATATTTATTAAAAATAAAATGAATCGGTCATAAAATAATATAATATATTTATTCCCGGGACGGTAATTGCCGGCGTTGCGCTAATTTTGTTTGTTAGTGAGTCATGGTCGTCGGGTTGCAGGTTACGGCCGGAAACCCTTTGTAATCCCTCATTTATATTATATTAACTTGCGTGAAATATGTGTATTAATTTCGAACGTAAACAGCCTTGGTCCGTTAACCCGTTCGGTTTATAAAAATATTGTGTATTTATGCCGCTATTCTCACTAACCCTTTTTTTCTAATTATTTTTTTTTTGCACCCCCTTTTCTTCGCAAAAGTATCGAAAAACTTATTGGAAAGTGCCGATTATTGGATATTTTTATATATTTTGTCGACGTTTACATTTGTGGATTGATTTGATCGTTAAAAATTGTTATAATTATTAAAAAATATATACATCATAATTTTTGATAATATTAAAATCATTGAACTATAAGAATTGAAATTATAAATGTAATTTTAATTTTAATATAAATTATTCTTATCTTTGATCAACACTAAACCTATTGACATTTCTTATATACGTATTCCTACTGTTTCCGGTCGAAATGATTGGTCAAATAAATAGTCAATTTACTGTTGAATTAATTAATAAATATATAAAAAAATGATAGAAATTTTATTGTATGCATATTATAAGAAAACTCGTAAAGTTTGATAGCGATATGATAACGTTTAAATATATTAAAGTTGTACAAAAGATCTCAATATTTCATAGTACTTGAATTGAAAAATAATTTTAATAATAATTCATTCTCTATTCGCAATCTCATGACTCAATTTATAGAAATAGAGTAAAAAAACAGAACTTTTAATGCTATAAGAAAGTTTAAACGTATTGTAATGTCACGCTTTCGATATATTAATCAAGCTTATCAGTGGAAAATTATTTTTCTCGTTTTTTTTTTCTCTATATGTTCACTAATGTTTTATTCACGACTTTACTATTATTGTTATATTCACCGTGTAATAGAACAAAGCGTTAGTATGAAACGATATATTAGTAAACTACCCCTTTTTACTGTATATAACTCTTTTTACGGACAGTTCCGTTCTGAGAAGGTTTCAAGGGGAGATTGGGGGTGGTTTATTTTAATTTATGCCCGATTTCTAAGGGTTCTATGATAAATGCACGATTATATTGCGATTTAAAATGAATTTATTGCGGGCGAATCGTGGAGAAATAAGAAAATTATGGATTCTTCACTCGTTTACACAGGCACTAATGGCGGCCGTGAATCATATAACGGTGGTTCTGGATTTGATTTTTAGTTTCAAAAATGATTTTTTTTTTCAGTGGTCGAAAGGTAAATCTTACGCGAAATTGATGGAAGTCTAAAACATTGAAAGTTAATGTGTCTGGCTTTCTAGTTCTTTTTTTTTCAAATGATAATAAACATTGAATGAATTGAAATAGGGGTAGATAATCTGTGGCATGACTTATTTTATTGTATAAATAAAAAAAAAATAATGTACAAATAGTTTATATTCAGAAAAGTTGAATATAAGGAAAAAAATATCATAATAGTAATTGTAATATAATTTATCTACAATGTCACAACTTTCATGAAAAATTAGACATTTTACAAAATATTGAGACACTGTTTTATTATTTTCAATAGATTTGAAATTTCACTTCAAATATTAGAGGTTTTCTAATTAAAAAAAAATATGTTCTTATTATTAAAATTATTGATAAAAAAATTAATATAAATATAATAAAAAATTGAACATAATATATAATACAAACAATATTTTGAATAAATAATTTTTGATCTATATATTAAGAAAGTATAGAAGCAAATATGTGAATTATAATTATGAAAAAAAAATTATATAAATAAAAAATATTTAATGTAATATTTTTGAAGAATTTTTATGTTTAATTTTTATTTAATATTTTTGTGTAATTTTTATATAATATTTTTTTTATAAAAATGTAAATATTTAATATTTATAAAATATAAGTATTTATTTCCAAAATTCTAATATTCATTTATATGATTAAATTTTTATATTCGTTCGAAATGATCAAGGAATAGAAGATGAGCTGCTGCGTCTGCACAATCGGCTAACTAATGCATCGGACTATAATAAAAAGGAATCACACGCGACATGAAACTTTATATATATTATGCAATCCACAAACATAATGAAAGCCTATATATATATATATATATATATATATATATATTTGCCTTTTCATTTGTCGGAAGACTCGATTTATGGCGAAATTTGCGATATTTATAATACGTAAAACACATACGCATCGTACGTGATTCCGACGATGCGAAGCAAGAAACGAGAAAGAAAATATAAAAAAATGACGTTTTTGCAAATATTCGAAACCCAATAAAACACGACGCACCCTCGAAGCCTTTTCGCTCACCCTTAACGTATTCATAACCGTATATTGAACGACGCTCTGAAAAAAAAAAATGGAAAGGATAAAATAAAGGCGTGTGTGCGTGAGAATGAATGTTCGTGTCGGAATGTGTATGTGTTTGCGGAAGGGGGGGGGGCGGTATGAATGCGATTTTCTGCTATTTTTCCAAAAGAAAATTTTCAATGTAAAATCAGCGGTCGTGACAATGCCAAGAATAGGGATGAAACATTTTGATTTCGTTGATATTTTTAAATGGAAAATATTTCATAAAATATTAAACTCATTAATGGATGTTGTTGTAAAATTTTAATTAATTAATTGTTATTATTTGATCAAATTAATTGATTTAAATATTGTCATCAAGAATAAGCATGTATATAAAAATTCAACTTATTTGGATATTGTTTAGTGATTGATAAATCGATTACAAAATTCTACTCCGACAAACAAAAAAAAACCAACAAACAATGTAATTTAAATAAGTATATAATTAAAAATATCTCTATATATTTTGATTATATACAAAAAAAAACAAGAAATCAAGTTACATATAAATAATACCTGTTGAATATCGTATGATATCTGATATAAAATAAATGATAATGAAACGTATATATATATTATATTATATACAATAATATAATCATTAGTTTCACGTAGAATAAATATATTATAACACTACTTACTATATATATAATGTATATTTTTAAAAGAAAATCGTATTATTGATTCAATTCGTGTACGGATTTTTCATAACGTAGCACCCCTGTGTATATTCGAATCGCCCTAGGCAGTCGCCTAGATTGACCAAAAAAAAAAAAAAAAAAAAACAGCATTTGACTGCGGTTCTAAGTCCAGATCGTAAATCAATCATTTATAGGGGAAAGTCGAACTGCATATCGGCGATCGTAGCCAGTTTTCATTATACGGTTAAATTTGACCGGCGCTTTCCAAATATCAATTTGCGGTTCATATTATTTTTTTTTCTTTTGAACCGATATATCCGGTGAATCGCCTTTTGTTTCCGCGCTTTTCTATATATATATATATATATATATATATATACATTTTTTTTTGTTTTTCACCCTCCTGCAGATCGTTACTTTTCTCCGCCACCTTTTGTTCGTTGTTCTCTAGTCTTTTTTTTTTTTCGTCACCGGACACCTGGTGCCACGAGTTTCGACGGAAGCGACATCTGCAATTGTCCGTCGGAGCGTTGTTTCCGGTTTTTCCGAAAGCTTACGTGTGTGTGTGTGTGTGTGTGGAAAATTCGTTCGATATTTCGAATACGTTCGTTCGAAACGTTTCGTTTTTTTTTTGTTTATTTATTGTAATTTCTAAAAAGCGAAATATCCGCTTGTTATTTAATATTTGTTTTTTTGCGATGTTTGATTTTTTTTTTGAATCGTATTCAATATTTATTTAATAAAAATGATCTTTAGAATTGTTTATGATTTTTCTGATGCATATCTAATTTGATTATATAATATTTAATTAAAATTGAGAAATTATTATTTTTTATATAGGAAATTATTTAAATTAGTATATAAGCTCAAATATTTTATTATAAAATAATAATAATAATATTAAAGTTGTATTCTGTTATATGTTTTTCTATCAATCTTTATATATTTTAAGTTGTTTATTTTTTTCTATTACATCTTTTAAATAAAAATAAGAAAGTTGTACATAAATTTAATATGTTTGAATAAAAACGATATGTAAATTATGAAATATAAACAAGATTAACTCTATAATAATTATAGTATTTAAACAAATATTTTACATTAATTTTTTTATATATAAAGTTTTTAAAATTATATCACATAAAAATTATTCACTTTTCATATATTTCAGGTATATTTAATTATAATTATGACGATTAAATATCAATAATATTAAAATTTTAATAAATGCAATACTTTTTTGATTAAATTTATTGAAAAACTATGTGGAAAATTGGATGTAGAATTAATGTTTTTTATGTAAAAAAATATATAGTTCAAAAAATGTAACTGAAATCTTGTATTACCTATTTTATATAAAATATATAGACAAAAATAAGTAATTTTCTTTTGCGACTGAATAAAAATCTTAAAAGCATTGTGTCATTATTCATTTCGAAGTGCGACATCTCACATAGAACGTCCGCAAAACGAATCACAACTATACACATGCATACATAATTGTATTTAATCGTCGTCAATAAATAAAGACGCTAAAATACAACTCGGTCTACTTTTTGCTAAAACAAAATGTCAATGTTGATTTTTCGGGTTTAATTAGAGCGTCGATGGTTTGTCGGAGCTTTTTGTCGAAGATTTCCGACAAATGCGAGCTCATTAAACGTGTCTTTCGTGAAATTAACAAGACCGAAGCTCATCCGGACCGTGAATCGAAACGTCGAATATATGGGATCGCGCATGCTCACCACCCTAGTGCACGACGTTGTCGAATCGCCGCATTAACCGTATATCTCTTTTAACTTCAATTACAGCACTTGTATCTCATGTAATATTAAATTTTAGAGTAGCTTCCGTTAGCATTTTCAATATTATATATATATATATATATATATATATATATATATATATATATATATATATATATATATATATATATATATATATATATATATATATACAGTAATGCACTTTATCTTCGATGAAAGTTTGTCTGGAGTGCCGCTGTCAAGTCTAGATTTTGAAAGTTTTATCGAATAACGAGCTTTTAGAAATAAAGTCGATTGAATATAGATTGTCGATTTGTTCTTGTCTTAAATTGAATTCCGGCAAAATTGCGACATGATTGTTGCGCTGAAAGCTCGCGAGATTTGAGCTTAGCATGCTGTCGTTTATATTGAGATTATACGATATGCGAGCTTTTTTTTAATTTGATTCATATGAAAGGCGATGCGATAAAGTTATCGACGTTTTTTTTTGTTAAAGAAATCCGATTGATAACGAAAAACTTATTAAGAAAGTGAATAATTTTGAATTTAAATCACAAAATATATATTTATATAGAATTAGCTATGAGCTTTTGTGAAAAATTCTTTCAAATCAAAGTTCAAATATGTAATGATTTTAATGTCATTTCATTTTTAGTATAAAAAGGTTGATTCAATTAAATATCAAACTGATGTTTTATAATCGAATGACATTTTAAAACTTTAGAGATAATAAAAATAGATTTTTGTTTCATTATTTATATTAATTCTGATATTTTATATAATAATTAATAATAAAAATCAATATTTCTTCAATATAATTTAAGATTCTGAAACATGGAACAATGACTAAAATTTGAAACATGGAACAATGACTAAGATTTGCCTACTAAGAATAAAAATATAATAATTAATATATACTTCATATTTAAAAAAAATAAATTAATAATTAATATTTTTCTAATTTGTAATACTTTTCAATAATATATATACATATTAATCCTGTCAATATAAATTTATAAATCATGATTATTATTTTTTTAATACTAAAAATTATTAAAACTAATAAAACTATTTTTACTTAATTAATCACAAATTTCCTCGTTTTTCAATGTTCGCATTATATTCTATGAACGCGCATTAAGTAGATTTTCCATTGGAAATGATTACATTTTCCATTAGATATGAAGATCCTAAGAGGTGGCGCACGTTAACCCGTTCACGGCCCACACTCTAATTATTTAAATCATAATAAAAATACAAATATTTAATTTTTTAAACTATTTTTGTTTTTCGTTATTCACATTATATTCTATATACGAGTATATATATGAACCTCGCATAGTAGGTGTCTTATGTGGGTTTTCCATTGGAAATGATTACGTTTTCCATTAGATATAAAGGGCCTAAGGGGTGGCACATGGTGACCGTTTTCGGCCCTTATTGATCACCGCACTGGGATAGGGCCAACGGAAGGGTAAGTCTTTCCACTTTTTCTCGGGGCCATCTCCTATTCATCTCAATTAGGGTGGTTATGGTGATGGCGGCCGTTGCGGTTATGGTTGCGGTATATTTCACTATATTTTCCTTTTTTCTCTTTCTTCTTCTTCTTTTTTTTTTCTTTGCTCCTTTGCCTCATGCTGAACGTCCGAATCATTATACGATTTTTCCATCATAATGCAGGAAAAATTGATTGGCTTCGGACGATGTTGTTGGCTCTGATTCGATTGTCGATACAAACGATAAAACGTCTTACTTTATTATTATCGCTGCCGTACTACGTTTTTCTCATCGATAATAATACGTCAAAAATATTTACTCAATGATAAATATATATATATATATATATATATATATATATATATATATATATTTTTTTTTTTTTTTTTTTTTGATGTTTATAAATATATTAGAAGGTTATTGATATCGCTCATATATAAATTTTATTTTTAATACAACATATATATATATATATATATATATATATATATATATATATATATATATTATATAAAATAAGACGAACTTGAATATCATTTTAAAATTAATATTTTTCTATATATAAAACTTGTATTTATGAATCGTATGGATATTTTCGTATGTAAGCAACAAGTTGTGTACTGAAATTTAAAAATATCACAGGTTTTCAATATTAAAAAAATATATATTAAATTGTGCGCAGATTTTATGACTTGATTCAGCATAAAATATATTTATACTTAATATTTAAAAAAAATATTATAAATCTTAAAATATTTTTTAGATTTATTTTTTAAATATATTTATATATTTAAATCTTGAGTTTGTTTGATATAAAATTTTGTTTTATTCTTTTTAATTTATGAGGATTTATTTTAATAGTATAATAATATATTTTATCAACGTAAAGATAATCAGTATCGAAACATACATAATTTTATATCAATGAAAAAAATGACAAAAAATAATGCAATGTTGTTTTTTAATGAATTTATAAAAAATATAATTTAATAAAAAATATGTACAACAGAATCATTAAATTATTTTTTATACGATTAATTAAAGTTTAATATAAAATAACTGCATTTATTGTTTTTAGAAATAGTATATAAAGCATAAAGAAAGTCAAGCTAAAATAATAGTTATTATATTTAACGAATAGAAGACCAGAATATGGATTTAGATGAAAATTTCTAAACTATAAATTTTGATTTAGAAAAGATCCATAAATAACGACTGTTAATCAAAAAGCTAACACATTGAAAAAGATGAAAATTTGTCGCATTTCGAACGCAGAAACTTTTAAGATTTAAATATTCAGCAATTACGAGTAGGAAAAAGACTTTTCACGAGGGGGGCAAATTAGGGGGGGGGAAAGGAGGAAGCGAAACAATAACGCGATAGTAATTTCCTTTTGTCGTTCGTTCGCAAGCAATGCGGAACACACAAAGTGTATGAAAATGAAATTTTCCACGCGAGCCGGAAAACAGATTTCCCGCATAATTGCTTTTTCCTCGGTGGCCAAACGATGATTTATATCCTCGGGTGTTTGCAACTAGACGATAACCATTATATATCTAATATTTCACGGGGTTTCCTGCGAAAAATCGGCTTCGAATCCCGCGTACAAGGATATATATATATATATATTTTTTTTTTTTTCTTATTCGATTTTAACCCTGAGCTGCGATATATCGACTGTTGAACGACGATAAGGGGTTGTGGATATTTGAAACGGAGGATTTTAGTATTATTTTCTTGCAATGTATCAATAGTATGGGGTGGTTCAACTTGCGAGATATATATCTGTCGGACGAAAAACTTTTTGGCAGATTACTAGCACTATCCCATCGCGGCTAATGGCTTTCTTATTTCATCAGCGGAAACAATATGGCCGATGTCTGAAACTAGCCTTAAATAAGAGTCGAAAGCCAGAGATTTAATCAATTTCCCTTATGACGTATTGTATTTTAGGGTGAAATAAATATATTGTATAAGGACTAAATTAGTTATACTGTTTTAGTTCGGCGACAATAGGTCATTGTATAATATGAAAAAAAAAATATATATATATATTAAATGAATAATAGATATTAAAATTATATATTTTTATGTAGTATATATTTCATTATATTGACGCAATATTGAATTATTTTTATATTGAAAGGAATAATAACAAAAATAACGGATTAAATACGTTTTGTATCCAACTAAGCGTTCTGGAATCAATCCAAATAATTCTATGAATTCATATTTTTATGAATGTATATATATATATATATATATATATATATATATATATATATATATATCAATTAGGATAAAAGGACAAATTAATTTGCGTGGAAAATCTGACGATTTTCATTGTGAGTCAGGAAATTTTTTTATATTTTCACCATCTATATTCATTTTAATTTGACTTTGTTTTTCGTGAAAAATTTTAATTTTTCACATCAATCAAATATCAAAAATATCAAATGAATGTATGTGATTTTAAATATTTTTTTTATTCTATATAAAAAATCTTATATTCATACACACACACACACAAACATACATATATATATATATATATATATATATATATATATATATATATTAATTTAAGAATTTTGTATTGCATATATGACGATTCAATTATAACATAATATAAGAGTGAAAGCTTTCATTTTAGACGTTTCGCAGAACGCATAATTTTCTTTGAGGTTTTATTTGTTTATAAAAATTGTATTATTCCATTGCTCCACGCGCACTTTTAAGACTGAAACCGAAAATTAAATTAATTCAATGTAATACACGAATATCATTGTAGTCTTGTTTTTTTTTTGTTATTTTTCATTATTTTCATCTGGATAATACATTTCCTGCCCGCGACGAAAAATACGCGTCTGATAAAGGGTTGATGGCTTTTCCTACTCTTTGTTATTCGGTTAAATATGTAATGTATCCTTATATATTATATATGTGTGTGTGTATTTTTTTTTGGTCTTATTATACCGACCGCAATTTTGTTGTCTGTTAATGACATGTGACATGTTGTAAGTAATGTTTTTGTACGGGTTATTCTTCCACCCTTTACTCCCCTTTAGTCCTTTACCCTTATTCATATATATAAATATTTTTTTTTTGCACATACTCTCTGAATTTTACTATAATACTTCTCAAAATCAAATAAATACATAAACGACGATCAAAATAAAAACGCTAAAAATATTGTTATGTACAGATTGACTCATATAAAATGTGTTCGATTTATGTGGGAAAATTTTTCTTTTCTCTTCGATAATTGTCTGCTTTTATAGCTATATCACTTTTTATTTATTATATATTTTTTTTATACATTTGTTGCTTTAGTCATATATGTTTTTGTATAATTTATTTCATCAATAATTTTTCATATTAATATCACAGTGATATAAATCAGATTTAAATTTTGTCTTTAAGAAATTATTCTGATTTTGATAGGTTAGATATAATGCTGATGACTCAATTATCTAAGAAATTATATCATTGTAAATATCATTATATAATTGCAAAGATTATATAATGCGAAGTCGAAGATTATATGTTGTAGTTAATCATTTGATTTTATTCAATTATACTATATTTTTACGAGAACATTATTATAAAATTGAAATACAAAAATTGTAAAAAATCATATTTACCATTATAGTGATTATAAAATAATATAATATGAGATAATTTATTATAAAAAAAAAATGATTCTGAATGACGACTTTTTTTTAATAGATATATTTAACATGAGTCACAACGATAAAAATTCGGTAACATATATAGAAAATATTGTTAGTTTATAATAGAAGAGTCTCATTCAAAGCATCCATTAGACATGGCAGTCTCATAAATATCTAAAAGATCGAACAACACACACACACACATATGATATGTTTTTTTAGGAAACGTGTGAAAATGGTTGAAGAATTCCCATACGAGTTGCGTACTATATGTGTTCGAAATCGACGCATACAAGGCGAAAATAAAAAAAAACGTCGAAGAATAACAATAACACATATACATATATATATATATATATATATATATATATATATATATATATATATATATATATATATATATATATATATATATATATATATATATATATATATATATATATTATGAAGGTGTGATCGAAAAATTACCGGAAAGCCTTTGGAACGATTTTTATATTGCTCTAAAAATGTTCGATACAAACAGTCATTTCCAAAAGAATATATTATAATTGGTAAATGACGTTTTGAATTGATTTGTTTATATATTTTATAAGATGAAAATGAAAAAAAAAGTATTGAAATTTTTATATATATTTCTTGAAAGTGTATGAAAATGTTAAAGGCGGAATTTTTAATGTATTCCAGGAGCGGTAAATTGTGGCACGTGAGCTAAATGCAGCTTTTTGTTCACGGGGATGTGACTCTTTAAATATTTTAATTTGTTTAGGGAATTTACCTTTTTCTAGGTTTCGAGAATTGCACCTAGCGTTTATACACAGTTATAAAGTGAAATATATATATTTTTTATTTTATTTTGCGAAAAGTTTATTGAAGTCTGACTCGTAAAAGTAATAATGTGGAAATATTTGTTTTATATAAAAATGATAATATATTCTCATGAGCTTATAAGATAAAATATTCTATATTCTTATTATTTTTATATGCAGAAAATCAAAACAAATAAAGCGATCAAAATTATCAGCCAATTGTCGATTACGGTAACTTTTTGAATTTTTCGCGTATATAGATATATATATATATATATATTTATATACGGTAAGAAAGACGACAAAGCAAAGCAAAACGAAAACGAAGAAGGAGAAGACGACGAAGCAAAAAAAAAGAAAGAAAGCAAGAAAGAAGAAAAAAAAAGAAATAACACCAGCCACCCTTTTTCTTTGGCACTCGAAGAAAAGTCATCTCGTCAAACGGGACACTCGCACCTCTTTAACATATGGAAATTCGGTTTTGTTTGCTTTCTTCGTTCGAAGGCTTTTCTTCGTGTCGGTGGAGCTTTCGCTTTTCCCACTTCGCGTCTTTCTATTTTTTCTTCTTCTTCTTCTTTTTTTCTACTCTGATCTTATTCTTTCCGGTTTTTCCGTCGTTTTCCTAACCGTCAGGGTTGCGAAGCAGAAGGTCGAATTTGAAGAAAATTAACGATTTCGTCTTGTTAAACTATATATTTATATATATATATATATATATATATATATATATATATATATATATATATATATATATATATATATAATTAATATTTTTTCAATCAAATATTATCTATTTTAATAATATAATTTATTTATTTTTAAAAATTCTTCTATTTAGTATATATAGAGGGTTTTTAATATTTTAAATATTTTATTATCATATTAAAAATATTTTATAATGCATATATTAAATTAATAAAATATTTTTAATCATCAAAAACTGGAATCAAAGGTCAATATGAATCTAGTAATATAGTAATTTTATTATATTTTATGGATGTAAAGAATAAATATTGTTATAAAATTTATTTGTCATTTAATAGTTAGAAATCTGAAATATATATTTATATGATAATATTTAAAATTTAAATGTATTTTTAATTACTATTTTTATTTATGTTTTTATAAAAATATTTAGAAATGTATATAGTTCAAATATTAATATTTGAATATTTTTTTACGAGAAAATAAATTTATTTTTTATATAATATAAATTAATAACGGTTAAACGAATACTTGAATTTAAAAAATATTTAGATGAAAAATAGTTAGAAAATAATTTGGAAATACTGAAATAGATTTAACATATTATATTATTAGTATAATGTAAGAATCAGATTTTAACTATCAGTTAAATCACAATTGTTTTAATATTAACCGGCATTCATCTAGGTTTTGGAGCAAATAAGTGAAAAAATATATATTCTAAGGGTTGCAATGAGCAATAAGAGATGATTACCAACCTTTTTCATCAAAATGAAAACGATATCGTAAAAACGAACTCATCGTCAGGCATTTTATAATATATATATATATATATATATATATATATATATATATATATATATATATATATATATAAATACACAACAAACACAATGCGGTCGAAATTTTCACACGCAACATTTACATCCCTGTAAATAAGGCCGTATTTTATTCCTATTTTTTTTATCTCCCTTCAGCCCTCAACCCTCTCTCGAACGAATATGGTTTTTTTTAACCCCCTCACCGTCGGTTCTGTATGTTCGTGCGGCGTTTGTTCGGTCCATTGTGGTTCGTCTGCAAATTGAATATTTTCATACGTTTGAAGAGCGCTGGTTTTTTTTTCTCTCATTCTTCCGACATTTCTACTTTTTATCGTATATAGCATCATTCAAAAATGGAAGCCTTCGGTTTGGCCTCGGGCGTTTACCCGATGCGTCACAATGCTCAAAAAAAAAAATGGGAAATCTCTCAATGCGAACATATTACGTGTAATATATTTTATTATTATTATTTATGAATATATTTTTTTCTCACCCTATATATAAATATATATATATATATATATATATATATATATATATATATATATATATATATATAATATTTGCGTGTCTCGAGCTCGATATTAACGCTTTTTCAGATTTTTTATTAAATTTATCACAATCAAGCAGACGTTTGCTTTTTTTTCAACAGAATAGCAACCGGAAGTGCGCAATAGCTTTCTCAAATATTCCGGACGAGCAACGCATAAAAAAAGATGTTTGAATGCCTACGCATTTTTTCGACAAGTACAAGGTAATTATTGTCATTTTTATTATTATTATATAAAGATAGTCTGGAATATATTTATATATATATATATGTATATATACATACATACATATATATATATATATATATATATATATATATATATATATATATATATGATATTTAATATAATGTGGGTGTAGCGAATTGTATTAAAGCGCTATTTAAATTTACTTTTTCTATTTCAGATATATTTAATTAATTATTAAAGTCTGTGTAAATATTTTAGATTAAATATTACGAAATTTTTTAAATATTATTTATAGCAATTTATTATATGTTTGATTTTTATTAATATTGAAATAAAATATTTGTTAATTATATATATATATATATATATATATATATATATATATATATATATATATATATATATATATATATATATATATATATATATATATATATATATATATATATATATAGTTTTGAGTTGACCTTGTAAAAAATGATCCATACTGATATATTAATATTATTTGTTCAACGTTAAATGGAATTATTTTGAATATTGATATAAAATAATTTTATATTTTTTATTACAGAAAATACGCACACACATATCGATAATGGTAATTGTATACTGCTTATATAAAAGCACAATTCTCCATATTTTTTTACGATATGCTATTGGGGGTCCAAAAATCGCAACTATAAAAATGAATATTTTTTTTTCTCCAGAAAAGGGGGGTTGCGATATAAACACGACCGCGACCGAGATGTAATTTGTAGTAAATTTTCACTTTCAAAATATTACGACAACAAAAAAAAAGGAAAAAAAATAGTGAAAATTGCCTAGTGAACGCGATGTTTATCCGATGATAAGTTAGTATATTGACGTTTTTTTCCATATCCATTGAGGTTTTTCCTTCACGATATCGATTATGAAAATTTTCCGATGCAAAAATATCATGTGATATATTTCGCACGAACTATGTGTGTGTGTGTGTGTGTGCATTTTATATATGCATTTAGCTTTGTGTTATATTTCGTTTGCAGTTTATCGCTTTTCCGGTTTCTGATCGCCTAAGTCGAAGATTTAACTACGAATTTTTCCGAAAGCGATCGCAAAACAATTTTTCCGCCATAGAAATATTCAAATTTTCTACAATGCTATGAATATAAATTGACGTCTTCAACACTTATATATATATATTTATATATACATTTACACATATAAATAAGTATTATGAAGATAAAATAAAACGTATATCGATAGAGTATCGAGCGTTATTAAATGATCAATTATTAAATTTTATCTAGTAAATAACTTTATTATATAGAATAATAAATATTATAGAAAAAATATTCGTATTAATCTTGAATAATTTTTATTTTAAATTTATATTAAAATATAAATAAAATGAGTATAATAATTTATATTATATTATACAAATAAATTTCCAAGATCTTGGAAAAGAGTAAAAATAATAGAAGGGTTATTTTTGAAATATAAGAAAATTGCCCCCCCCCCTTTGAGAGCATAAATAATTGCAGGGTAAGGTATTCGACACTATGAGATTACAGAGGTATTTATTGTCTGCACTCAACGCCATTTAACTTAACCAATATTAAGGGTCGATTCATGCAAAGTGGTATTCCTTTGTCTGTTTCCTACGAAATACATTCTAGCATCCAAAACAAATGTCTCTATGTGTGTATGTGTACTAAAAATGTCTGTATATACATATATGGTGTTTCAAAATTTTAATACTTTATTTCGAATAATCAAATCATTGAGTCATATATTGTTATATTGTATATATATATATATTTTATCATTATTTATTGATATTTTTAAGTATGAATTTAATTAAAATATCGATTAAATAATAATGCTTATGTAAACTTTCGCTGTCTGTGAAGCTCATATACAGTTAAAAGAACTTAACTATTAAGTTAATACAGGTATAATATTAAAAATTTATATTATTAATAATTTATTACGATATCGACTATTCTTATTTTTCTGCTATACAATGAATATATTTTTAATTATATAATATATTTAAAATTTTTGATATAAATATATATATATATATATATATATATATATATATATATATATATATAATGGATTTGGTCGTTTTTAATCAATGTCATTGTTTTTTTTTAAATATAATATAAAGGGAGGTTTACATTAATGACTCGCCGAATTTCAATATTTATATATAAATACATTTCACGTAGACTTTTCCAGATGTTATTGTCTTGACGAGACGCAAGTGAATTGAAATTAAAATTCGTAATGAATTTTGCTCCCCTAACGATTTCACAAAGAAAATCTTACACTAGGGTAACTCCCTATTGCATTTCGTTATCTTAAACAGTACATAATGTGAAAAATAAAATTTATACAAAAATATAATTTTAGAAAAATTTAGAAACGATCAATAGAATTTCGAATCATGCCGTATATGGGCATACATAAAGAGTGATCTTTGAAGTCGAAACTGTATAACATTCGTGAGCGAAACAAAGAGCAATTTCGAATGCGGCTGACCACTCGTTAGCCTTTGCCTTCGTTTCGCAGGAATTGAACTCTGTCAAAATCGACCGGGGAATGCATTCGATATATTTGTCGTTAGAGACGAAATAAAAAAAAATATACCGATGCAAAAAAAAAATTTATGTGTGTGTTACACGGCGCTGGTTCAATTAGTAACTATTGTCGATTTTTGTTGTTGGCGAACGCTGAGTTTGCTTTGCAAGTTTTTGTTTTTTTTCACGTTTGTTGTTTGTTTCCGTGTGTTCGATATATTTTTTTACAATATAAAGATTTAATAACTGTTATAAATCTATTAAATATATATATATATATGTTTTCATTTAATATTTTTTTAAAAATGGATATAAATATATTTTTTTGAATTATGATACAAATTTTTACTTCATATAATTTATGAAGATTGAATGTAGAGCTGCCGTCTCAAAATCATAAAAAAAAATAAAATTAGAAATAATCATTATTTTAACGTTTTAAAAATATGAATTAAATAAAAATCAATAATATTAAATTTAATAATTCTCACCATTTCACTGAAACACACTGTATATATTATATATAGTATTTGAATATTCATGTATAGATATATACATATTAAGATTTAAAGTTTCAATCTAGAACAAATTCATGTACAACCGCATAGAGTTAACGAAGCAATGTTTAATCAAAATTAAACTACTTAAAATCGCACGTATAGATGGCGCAGTTGTAACACGCTGACGTTCAACTTCATAAAAATCAATCAATATATACACAGTATTAAATAAACTCGTAATGATGGGGAGGAGTCGCATTAAAATAAATAATAAAAAAAACGAGATCGTTATTTATAACGGTTAAAATTCGCAACGAAACTATTAAGAAATATACATAGCGTAGACTCGGTGCGATTTTTCTTTTCTAACTTCGCGTTAATTATATGTACGTGAAATTTCGATATTATCGAATAATTATGTTCACATAATCGCCATAAATTTTACGTATAAATATTTTTCATCGGTGTAATTGGGTCGTTGCGAAATTGCACGTTTCGCATGTAATATTTGAACAAGGCATGCATGCACACACACACATTATTATTATTATATAAATATAGAGTATATTTATTTATTTAAAACGGTCACAGCATGCTATCGATTCTCGTGTTTTAACGAGAAGTCGTTTAAAATTAAATCGCAATTTCCCAAAGGAAAACGAGTATCGTTTCTTGGAAGTGTGGATTTTGCAATTTCGTATCCCTTTTTGTATTCGAAAATGTTCGAAATCAATGATAGCATTGGTGTTTGGAGTCGAATATTAACTAATTTTATCATTGAGAAGTCGTATTAAACATTTTGCATATGATAAATAATTGAAATTATATATTTTTTTTATCAATGTATATAAATTATGATGATAGAAGTGTTTCTAATTTTATTTTTTTTAAATCTTTGAATGAATAATTTTAAATTAGATTGAAAATATATAAGTATATTAATTAATACATGAAAAAGTTTAGAAACTTCTGATTTTATGTCATAATTTTATTTTTATTATTTATTATGTATAAGAAGATAATGAAGTAAAAGTTTTTTAATCAATAATCATTTAAGTTAGTTTATTTATAGAAAATTATTGCATATATGATATATAAAATTAGACGATTCTTTGATGATTAAAAAATTACTGAAATATGAGAATTTTTGATATAAAAACATATTTATTTAGATTCATATTATTTAAAATTGTATATAAAAAAATATTTTACAAAATTTGATATTGGTTTTAAATTAATATAAAAATATCGTTTTTTTTGTTTTTTTTTTTAAAAATACGAAAATAAATCGATAGAATCGTTTAAATATTATATAGAAAAGCACGTTTCGCCATTTTCTATACAGGTATAATAAAGGTTAACAGTTTAATCGGTCTGGAAAGTTGCGCAATGTCGACATGTTTTTCCGTTCTAAAAGTTTAATCAGCGAAAACAGACGAGCACTGATTGCAGATCGATTGTCAATGTTTGTTGAAGAGAGCTAACGAGACCGAAAAGCGTATATCGACAATGTCCACACGGATTTTCCTTCAATTTCACCATGTCGAGAAACGTCGAAGGACCCAGTGTTATTTGCTCACGTCGATTGTAAGTCGTTATATTTTTTTTACTTTAGAGTATCGAAATTACACTTTCATTTTAAAAATCTTTAATAGCTAATAATTATTTTAATAAATAATATATATATATATATATATATATATATATATATATATATATATATATAGATATTATGTGAAAAATATGAAAATTATGTTTATATTTAGTCAATCAAGTTTTGTAATAATGATTCTATTATAAGTAATATTTTAGTTTTGTTTTATATTCCGTTATTTGACAATTTTTAATTTTTATATAAAAATATTCAGAAACTAAAATTAAAATTTTTAGATCCAGAAAATTCTTCTAGATTTGATAGACTCTTTAATTTTTAATTTCTATAATTTTAATTAAAAATATATTAAATCCTTTATAAATTATATCCGTCCAATTGTTTCATATTAATCATGTTCTTAATTTTTTGGTTTGCATATTTATTGGTCTTTATAATATTTTAAAAATTAATTTTATATTATCTTATCACACAAAAGGAATCACAAATTGATGCAACAGTTCGTATTTTGACTCGGAAAAATCTTTACTTTTTTTTAACAGTAAAAAAGATACAGGTAGAGTTTTTTGATTTTTAATTGGACATTATTTTTATAGATATTATTCAATATCACACTAGTATATTACAATTGTAAATTTACTTGTATAAATCTATAAAATCAGCATAATAATATATATTTTTTTTTAATTCAAAAATATGAGTTCAAATCACAGCGTGAGCGTAAAGGGTTAAAGCTTTGAAAATTTTCTCGGCGTTTTCCCTTTTGAGCGCGATGCAAAAACTTTTTCCACTGTATAAAGCCGTCGGTATAGAGAATGCGCGGGCAGGCCGTAGCACTAAAAGGTCATGTTAACAACCGGGTACTGGTTTTTAGCCATCGTTGCACTTACAGAACGTTACTTTTCCTTTGGCATTGTTAAATCGTTTGGGTTATTCGAGTCGTTGTTGCCGTTCGGTAAATCCTAATGGATTTTCCTTGAGTAAATAAGCTTTTAACAGCGTTCGCATTATTGTTGTCGTAAGGGGTCGTTCGTTCTTTCGTTCTTTCGATCCTCTATTTTTCCTCCATTTTACTCTAGATGCGGCCAAAAAGGGCGTCGGGCGGAGTGGGCGGTGGGTGGTCTATGATAAATAATGAAAATGTCAGTTTGTATTATTTCATCGCTCTATAGACGATGGCTTTTAAGCTCATATATATATATAAAAAAATCTTAGTTTTTTTTTCTATGGATCGGTATTCGGTTGTTATTTTAGATACGCTAAGATGTTTGATGGATTTTAATACTCGTAAATGGCTTTTAGAAAATATTTATTATAATTTGAAATGATTCAATTTTGAGAAAATAAAAAAAATTGATGGACGTATATCATATAAAATATAAAAAAAATATTCAGGCATTTTGAATGTAGATTTATATAAAATAGAATATAAAAAAATATCTTGAATAACGAGTCTCTTCAGAGATAAATGAAACCGCTGAATTGATGTGGATTATGTAATAAAAATATATAAATTGTAAAATATAATCTTTTATATTCTATTATACAGGGAAAGATTAGGAAAGGTTGGAAAACTTTTTGATTAGAGAGTTTAAAAGTATAATAAAATAAGTCTTCTATATTTCATGTTTTGTGCAACGGACAAGAAAAATAAAATTATATTTATATTATATGATTGAATATTTTTTTTATATGATTCAAACGTATTGAAATTCGTCAGTTATATTTATAATATAAAAAAAATGATGTTTTATGTAAAACACAAGTTTTCGACTGTTGAAAAAGTAGAATTCCACGAATCGTCGAGAATAAAACTCGATATTGACTGGTAGACGAAAAGTTGAAATTTCGGAAAGAAATTCACTGTATATTATATATACGTGTATTATTTTTTAAAGTACAGCAGTGGCACCAGAAAAAAGGGCAATAGATATTCTTTGAATACTATAATATATACTCCACGAGATATTCGTGGGATTCGAACATCTGGTCGTGAAATTGAACTGCAATGCAAAAGTTACAAACTTTACAATTCGTGTTCGATTCTGTTCAACTCTTATTCTCTCCCCCCCCACCTCAATCACCCCTCACCATTAACCCCCCCTATATCGCCCTTGTTTTATTTTATTTTCGGTTTATTCCGTAAAAATCAAGCGGGGGTGCATAAATTCGCCGCCCATGAATATATAATGTCTTAATTAATAAATTTGATTTTTTGAGCTGGATTATATGATTTACGGCAGATGTGGAAAATATTTTGGGCTGATTTGTAATGCAAAACTTTCCTTTTTTCATATATAAATATATATATATATATATATATATATATATATATATATATATATATATATTGAAAAAAAAACGGTTGGGGGATGAACGAGATTATGTAGATATCGGTAATAAAATATAATGGTATATTAATTTGTAATCGTAAATGTTTGAAATAATTTATGCCACGTATAAAATATGATGTAGATTTTATCGTTAAACCATAATAATCATACTTCATAAGGTTGAGTCATCAGCTTTAATTTTGAATACAGATTTTTTTCGTCAGAAATTAATTTTTAATAAATTAAAAAAAATAGATGATTTTCTAAGATATAATAAATTTGTATCTAATTTTATATATATATAATATTTTTTAATAATTTGGTTAAAAAGATAGTCATATAAAACGTAAAAGTTATTATAATGAAGTTGTGATATTGTCGATTTGTTTATTAAGTTGATATATTTTCGTGTTAATTTGGAAAATACGAGGGTCAAAATAAAACTTTTTAACCACTATTATGTGTTCCATAATGCCTTTTTAATAATGGTGGGGTGAATTTATCGCAATATTTCCTGTACTCACTTTTAAATATATATATATATATATATATTTTTTTTTTGATTTAGAAATAATCGAGGGATATATATTATATTATTTTGATATTTTATACATTTTTTTTTGAATAAAAATGTGAAAAACATAAATAATGTCATCGTGTTATTTTAAGAAATTATCGTATAAAATCTGTGTAGACATTTGTTTTCATCTTCAGTTTCGGGAGAAGAGACCGTGTAATTGAAACGTTGTTTTCTCATGTCATGTCGAGTATTTGCTTTTCATTAGGTGGCCACCGAAGGGTGAGCGGTGAAAAGCGGGAGGTTCGAAGGTGCAAGATGAAGTGTGAAAATCGTAGACGCGAACGGGGGACGAAGAAGCGTCCCCCCGAAAATCCCGGGGATTGAACCCTTTCTCGGAGGTAATCTCTGTTTGCGGAAGGATTCGAGTCTTGTTAGCCTGTGTGCTATCTGTCACCTGAACAAAACAGGACGTGTTGACCGATAGCACGACGGGCACAAAGGTCCCAACACAAAGAGGCTCTATCCACGAAAGGTCCGAAGACGTATCGCTTACGAGGGCCTTTCCTAACCGACCGGCCAATCTCTCGCAATGTTCCCATTTTCAACATTCACAGGAAACAAAATCGATATGCGAGAACATCCCATTAGTGTGACCGAACGGATTTAAACTCGAATTTTACGATCGGCGGTGAAAAGTCTTTTCCACTTTTTTTTTTTATTTTTCCTTATTTTCATCCCTTTATATGGTAATAGATGTCGTGGAAACGAATATGTTAGATAATCATTATATTCTTTGAAGTGACGTAAAATATCGTATTACGTTTTATGTTCATGATTTTATTAGGGATGATTGCGTTTTGAAGGTTTTTAATTGGTGTAATTTCGTAGCGGGGTTGAAAGGGTTCTAGTTTACAAGACGACGAGTATCATCAGTATTATTTAATATTTAATAAATCTATTTATTAAATATCAAAATTATACACACACACACACACATATATATATAATTTAATTATTACTATATAGCAGATCTACGGTCCAACTCGCCAAGATATTTAAAAATTTTAATTTTGATAAAAAAAAATGCTATACATTTATTATTTTAAAGTAAATTTTATTGCAAGTAATCAATTTTCAGTTTATTTGGAGTGTCATAAAAAAGATTCTTTAAATATATTTAATTGTGTTCTTTTTTATTGTAAAAATTTTGGTCACATGAACATTATTAATTTTAGTGTAACATCGATCGTGTGGCCCTCATTAATCATATGAAATTAAATATTGATATAAAAAATATCAATTAATTTAATACAAATAAATAAAGCTATATTTTATTCATAATTTAAATGCATGAAAAATTATTTAATTATGTAGTAGAAAATTATTCTGAATGCAACAAGTATTTAGATTAAGTTTTAAAATATAATATATTACAACTTATTTTTATAGTAAAAACAAATATTAAAAAAATGATTTTATAAAAAGAAATAGCAGTAATGAATCTTAAAAGAAAAGTCAAGAATTTCAAGTATGCGATATTTCTTTTATATATTAGCATATGAAATAATTGCTTAATTAAATTCATATATAGAGTACAAAAAAATTCACAAAACGAGACTTAAATAAATCATTAATAATTTAAGACATTTTTTTTCACTTTTCAAATATATATATATATATATATATATATATATATATATATATATATATATATATATATATATATATATATATATATACACTTCATACTTGAATTTTGATGGGAGGATTATTAATTTCGACGCCATTAAAAATGGAAAAATGTGACATTTTAAACGTAGTTGTATTTTTTTTTTCATTTCAATTTGCATAATTGCTTTTTACACGTATTCGTTTGAATATATCACGATATGATATGAAACGTATGAATGGTAATATTTGTGATATTTTAAAATATAACAAATTAAATTAACGAGTGTTAATGAATTATTTCGTGTGAATCGTGATAAGGTATAATTAGCTGTCTAATTGAAAAGATATAATGGAAGATGATTAATATTATATTAGAAGCCTAATTAGTTTTTTTTTTAATTTTATTACTTTTTGATATATAGTATGATGAAAGATAGTTCTTTTAACTTGTGTCTTCTTTTGAAAAATATCCTCATTTTTGTTCTTTGAAAATCTTAAAATTGATTTAAAAGTGTCCTTCTTTTCATTGCAAACAAGTTGGTCACCTTATATATAGTCAAAATCTTTGATATAATTTACTATTTTAATTTGTAGTTAATGTGTATATAAATCATTCGATAATATTTATAGGGTTGTAAGATAAAGTGATATAAAATTATAATGTTATAAGAATCAAAATATAAATATGTTAACATTGAATTAATAAAATCTGATTGATTCTAGATAATCTAGATAATGTGAAAATAATCATCACAAATTAGTACATGAAAATGGATGAATTTATATGGAAAATAAATGAGAATATATATAGAAATCAATATAAATATTTAAAACATTTTTTTTATAAATATATAAATCGAAATATTATTTATGACATAATATATAATTAAAATGTAAAATTAAAACAATAATGAATTTTTCCGATGTTTCACTATGCGATATAAAAATATATATGATTCATACACATGTAAATTCTTGATTTTCTAATCGACTCTCCCCTCCCCCCATAAAAATTTCGCAATTTTTTAATCCTATTTCATGCGCTAGCCTGTTAAATGATTAATGGTGGCACAATATTTAAGTAAAAGCAACATAATAATAATATGAAAAAAAATATAACAAGCAAGGGTAGATCGCCTCTAGTTTATTTTACGTTTTTATTCTAACAAACAAGGGAGAAAGGATGGGGGGGGGGCAACTCTTCTTCGATAATAAGATCATCACGCCATTACGCGATCGTTCTTCTTTTGACCCCCCCCCCCGCTTTTTTTCGGAGTAATTATTATACGAAACGGAACTCGACATTGGCCACGCAAACTACTACTCCCCAATTCCACAAAAAATAAAATAAAATAAAAATAAAAACGAATAAAGAAAATTTACTTAATGTACAGGGTGAGTTAAAACGCCCTAATAGAACCTTTGTTTTTTTTATCGTCAAATTTAAATATAGAAGTTGAATCGAGCTTTTTTTTTCGACTTTCCCCCTCCCCCTATCGTTTTTTAGTTTTAAATCGACGTAAAAAGTGTTATTACACTGAATTAATGTGTTTTCGGTCGTCGTTTAAATTAATGATGATTTTATATTTTAGTGAAATATTTTTTTTTTATTATATGATAAAAAGATGTATAATTTTTGATTTTTGTGAATTTTTAAATTATTTTTGAGTTATTTAAAGTGTTATACATAAAATCAATATTTATTTGTGATTTAATTTTAGGCGAGAAAATTAAAAAAAAAAAGTATTAAAATATTAACAAGTATTAATATTAGTAATTAAATCTGATATGTAGAGTGATGATTTTAATATATGATTTATATTTTATTAGAATAGAACTCAAAAAATATGAAAAAAATCAAACTTTTAATAGTTTTAATAATTTTTAAGGATATAATTTAATTTTATTTATTGTGCTGGAGTTGTTTTTAAAATTTTTAAATTAATTGAATTGTAATATATAAAAAATACCACGTATTATATATAAATTATTTATATATATATTATAGATCAATATTTTAAATTATTATTATGAAATATGAAAAATTTTAAAACTCAAATCGAACGTAAAAATCGCCGATTCATTTCAATTTTAAATAGAGAACGCATTTTCCAATTTACCCTGTATACGACATACATTTTTTTATTATTTTTAATTTACGCGCTTTACGTACAAAAATTCGGGAGATTTAAAAAAAATTTTTTTCGGATTTTTATCTGGACGTCGAGCAGGTGTTATTAAATTCAAATCGCACCTGAAAATATATGGCGCGAACGTTTTTTTTTTTCAGGCGATAAATTAAAATCGTTCACGTTTTGTTAATTTTTATGGTGCGCTTTTGCTTGAACATATTTATATATTATATATAAATCCGATACGGAAAACTCATTTATTTTACGAATACATGTATATATAAATATGTATATGTGTGTGATATTATAATGGAAAAAAGAAATGGCTACATTTCCTGTTGCGTTTGATATGAATGAGGTTGAAAACGTGTTCTTTATTTAATGAAAACAAATTTCATTTCGTGATTTATTGCATATGAAGCTTTATGTTGGTCTTAGATAAGAATCGTATCGTTTTATATGTGATGCTGTTGAATATTTTCATTGTAAATATAGATTAAATAAAGTCTTATATATTAAAGTTTATACGATTTTATATGAATTATTGAATAATGTCCATATCCATATAAAATATTTTATTTATTATCAAATTGTTATGATTTGGCATTATTGAATTATGTTATGTCATTTAAAATTTTATTACATTGAAAAAAGAATATATTTTATTATAATAATTAAAAATTAAATTAGAAGTGATGGTTTTCTAAAAAAAAGGATTTCTGAAATACATCACTATTAATCTATAGAACAATCGTGGATAAAGTACGGTTCGCGGGCCGAATGTGGCCCTTTTGAATTTTGAATATTTTGTTTGACTATATAAAAATATTTTTTGAATCGTTTAGATATTTTTTTATTATATATACTATTTAGTTAGAAATTGTCCATTATTTTCCTATTATAATTTTATACATAGTTGAAATTATTTTTAAAAAAAAAGTGTTAAAAATAAAATATATACAAATAATGTAAATGATATACAGTTTTGTAACAATAATAAATTTATCCAATTTGTTCGCATTGATTTGTATCTAATGGCGTTAACGTGTTCGATGTCAATTCTATCGCGTGTTAAACTCATTAAAACGGACGTGTATCGTCGACGACAATAATATTCAACGCGTATACATTATAATAAAATATTATATATATATATATATATATATATATATATATATATATATAATATAATATAATAAAATGGCAAATTTTCAACGGGGTACACATTTACGGGGAATTTCGATAATTTTTGCATAATTTTGAACGCGTTACGCGATCGACGATGACAAACGAACTGTTACAATGGAATTGGTCGAATGGAAATTAACGCCGGTTGAGTTCGAATCCCTATACCGAGGTAGATCTGTGTGAATTTTGTTCGATATTCTATAAATGAAAAGTACGATATTTAATGCTATTATTGTGTTTTTTTTTTAATATTTTATATATCGATGAAATATATATATCCATATATAAATGAAAATTTATGAATATATTTAAGATTTTTTGATTGATTAAAAAATTATGTATTCTAATGTGATTTTGTGTTGTCAGTTGAAATATATTAATATAAATGAAATTTATTTAAATGTTTTTCTAATAAATTTTATTATAATATTGAAACGACAGTGTTGAATTTTGTATCGAGAATTTTATATACTTTTTAATTTTATTACATTGAATGATTTTTGTAATGTAATTGTAATAAACAATATTTAAAAAAAAATAAAAACGTGTGCACTTTAAATTATGTAACACATGCGGTAGACCCGTGTGCAAATTCATTTATATATACCATATATAAATGAATTAATTTATATATACCATAAAAGAGTTTAAATATTTAATTTATGAGATAATTTCATATATCATTCAAATATAAAAACTGATAATTTTATTACATTATTTATTTTAAAAATTTTATAAAATGAACGTTAAAATATATATGTAAACAGATTTTTCAGTACAATAGATAATAAGTATATATAAACGACATTAAAGCCTATTAGGGCAACGATCGAGTCACTTTGTAAATTTAATTTTTTTATAGAGGAGGAGGGGGGGGTGCATCGGTGACATCGATCGTTATTAATGCCCCCCCCCTTCCCTCGTCTATTCTTCTGAAAGCGAGGCCGTATTTCTCGTGGAAAAAGGCTTTTAAGACTGATGCATTTACAGAAGTTATGACAAACAGTTCAACCCTGTCACGAATTTAAGTGCTTTTCCGTCGTCTACGTCCATTTCTCGTGCATTGAGCAGATCTGCCATAACTGCTATACCATTTAACATTCGAAACTGTTACCGTTCGCTTTTACCGCTTCTCCTCTATCCCTTATATATATATATATATATATATATATTTATTTTTTATATCGTTGATTTATTAGGGGGCGTCTTCTATATCGTCCGAAAAAAGCGGTTGTCGGGAAAAATGAAGGTCGTTAACTTGCGAAAATCGTCATAATCCGTATCGAGAATCCCAGTAGAAGACAGCGAAAATGGAATGAAACATGGAAGACGAGCGGTCAAGATGTTATAAATTGAGATTTGAAGAGTGAACGGCGATGCTGGAAAATCGGAGTAATTTTCTTTTTATGCGATTTTATCGTATGACTTTTTTTTTTCTTCAATGTGAAACAACTTGATATTATGATATTTCATTGTAATACAGTTTTTGGTTTAAAATTTTAAAAATATATTTTTTCATTCAAATTCATTTGTTTTTATCCATCGATAAAAAAATGAATTAAAATTATATTCAGGTATATATATATATATATATATATATATATATATATATATATATATACCTGAATATTTTATATATTTTGAAATCCACAACCGATAGAAGAAAATCCGTGAAGTGGGAATTCTATATGTATTTTAATATTTAATCATTACTTTATTAGTTATACAACTCTTTATAAATTTTCTCCATATTCTTTTAGAATGATTTTATTAATATTTTTTACTATATTTGTACATGTTTTGTACTTGTTTCTTTGCAACTACTTAAATGTTAATACATATACTAAAAATGTTTTAGACTTTTAAACCTAGAGAAGTAATTTTAAAAATCTGTGGAACAGCGATTTTGTGATAAACAAGGCTTAAAATAGCGAGACATTATTGTGAATATATATATATATATATATATATATATATATATATATATATATATATATATATATATTCATTAAATTTTCACCTAAAATACATTTATATATAACGTTTTATTTAGATTACTTTGATAAAAATATATTAAGACAATATTCAAGCGTCTAACTTGGAAAAATTAACATAAATATATATTAAATTAATATATTTTTGTTTCAAAAAAAAAAAAAAGTAAACGATCGTGTCAACGGTGTCGTAAAAACGGTACTAAGAATTTAAAAGTCGACTATACGACGTCGTACAACTTTTCACCGTGAACAATGGGCGGACGCCGTCGTCGGCCGTGGAAAACTGCGGGAAAATGATAGAACGGGAGGGGGAAAACGCGAAAAGTGATAGCGAACTGAAAGAACGAGACGAAAAGAAAAGGCACGTAGAGCTGATAGTCGGAAAACGCGCCTCTGAGACATTTCAACAATGCTCTGGCCCTATGAGACCCTTTATTGCTTCGAGTCGTGGCTCGTGCCCATCATTTGTCATTATACGTCTAACATATAAATGCACACACACAAGTCTATCTTATACATGTCGCCGACAAAGTTTAATTTTATATAGAAAATTTAGCGACATTTAAATAATGACGATTTTCAGAATCGAATTACGAATTTCAAATTAATATATATGATATATATATATATATATATATATATATATATATATATGGTATATATATATATATATATATATATATAATTAAATGATGAAAATATATTATTTAATAAAATTTCGCTTTTTAATTTTAAATAAACCGAATAGAAATCGGTGTAATAAAATTTTACTGTTAGATTACGAACCGAAAACCGTTGGTTTAATCAAAATACCAATGGAACGGATATTATCTTTTATGGACAAAATCAACATCTCGATTTTACTGTGTTATAAAGGGTGAGATTTAGTCAAATATCTATCTATATATTTTTATTGAATTATTTATATAAATATATATTATAATATTTTGACGATGTACATATGAATGATAAATATTAATTAATTAAAATAGTATATATACCATATGATCAAATTTGATTCAAAACGATTAAATTTAGACTGAAAAAAAAAATGAATCAATATTTTTTTATATTGATACAACTTTCTCTGATATTTAAAGTCAATTAGTGTGCGTTAAGCAGTTATTTTTTTATGAGCTGAAAAGTCTTGCCGGTGATATTAGCTAAATGTTGAAGTTTCTATAATAATTAGTTGATAAAAAAAATATTGTATTAATCAATTTAAATTTAATCATTCATTCAGAATCAAATTTAATAAGAGTATGTATATGAAAAATTATGAATATTTTAAATATTGAAAATAAATATTAAAAAAAAATGTATAAAATTCGTAGCTTTGTCAGTGACATGTGCACACGTGTATAAGTGCTCTGAAAATGGGAAGAAAATATTAAAGTTTTCCCGGTCGGATAGTTATTCGCGCCCCGCGATAAATTGAGCTTTTCCACTGTGTTTTTCTACATTTTCCTCTTTCGCAGTCGTCACGTTCGAAAAGTGTCAAGGCGACGTCGGAGTACAAAAAAAAAATAATAATACGTATATGTATATAAAAAAATGAACGACGGAAAAATAACGGTAAGAAAAACAAAGATTTTCCGTTAAAGTATCCCTGGTATCGACGATAGTCCGCGTGGCGAATATATATATTTTTTTTGCCACGTACTGTATTTGTTATATATATATATATATATATATATTTTTTTTTTTCTCTTCGTCAGCTTTTCATCTCTCTCTTGAGCTTTTGTTTTCAACTTGGCATATTCAAAATGACGCTTTGAGAAACGATTTGTCATTCCGAAATAGTGATGTGCTTAATGTGACAGAATTTACCGTTTGATAAATGATGATTTTTCTTTTGTACGAAAAGTTATACTTCTTTTTTGTTTTTCATTTCCAAGTTTTGAGGGTTCAACTTTTGACTGGCGGACCACGTTTCGTTTTATTACTATTAATATAGTGTAATATGTTCGGTTCGATTTTTATTTTATCGTACGAACGTATTTTAAATATATACAAGTGTTAATAATAAAAAAAATGACAATTAACGGTTATAATTATTTGTGTTAATAATCGGTACTTCGAAGTGCATTTTAATTGTATCGCAATTATTTTTTTTATTACCAGTGGTATTAAACGTCGTTTATTTTACAAGTAAAAATAATATATATATTAAAATAAGTTTCTATAATATTTTAATAATTTTTAGAATTTATAAAAATAAATTTAATTTTATAATTTGTTTTTCTAATGTATTAAATATATTCTAAAGAAGATTTTTTATTATTTTTATATGCTAATTATATATTTTTAGTCTTCATATATAAGAGTGCTCTGATTTATTAGATTTTATTTATTAAATTTCTTATTATTATTATTAAATGATATATTAAATGATATATTAAATTATAAAAAAAATATTTCGAAATCAACAGTAAAACTAAGATTTATATTTATATTATTTTATCTAATATATGCATATTAAAATTTAACTAAAATATACTATACGAAGAATAATTTTTTTTTAAGATAAAAATTGATGAATACTTCGTATTTTAATTTTAATTTTCAAACACCTGAATATTGATTTTTCTTATAATTGTTATATATATATATATAAATGTAAAAATAAATTTTCGTCTTATTTAACAAGTTCGTCGGTTAATATTGAAAACGCCATGGATGTCGAAATACGCGAAAAAGCGAAAAAATCCGTAATGAAAAATTTCGACGTGAGCTTATTCGTGTTTGAAAAACTCGGAATTTTCTCGTTGAATACGGATTACGGAAAAACCGCGAAAATTTCCTATCGCGATTTACTGTCGTACTTGTCGTTCGTAACGCTTAATCTCTTCTGCGTGCTGTCTATGATTCTGAAGGCGTGTCTGAAGATGGAAAATTTCGACATGTTCGTGGAAAATATGTTTTTCACGGTGACGCTGTTCGATTCGTTGACCAAAATGGTATGTTTAGTGATGAAAAAGAAAAAATTGCAATTGTTATTCGATATGATGCAAGATGATATTTTCTATTCGGAAAATAGGCGGCACATGTTACACGTGGAAAACGCTAATCGTTTTCATCAAAAATGCATACTTTACTTTTTGTTCATGAGTATTACCGCATTTTCCGTTATGGTATTTTTTCCCGTGTTCACTCTTATTGTTTCACTGGAAAAAAAGAAACAATTTCCTTTAGATATGTGGATTCCGATTGAAATTAATAACGATTTTCAATATGCTTTAGTATATTTATATCATATTGTTAGTTTGAGCAGTTCTTTTGCTATACATATTACTATGGATATATTAGGATATGGATTATTAACCGTTGTTATTGGACAATTGAATATGTTGAATAGTGTTTTGAAAGATTTAACATCGGATAATAAAGATAATAACGATATTTGCAATAGTAAAATAAACGATCGTTATATTATAAACGAGAATGAATGTTGGAAAATATTAACACATTGCGCGAATCATTATGAAGCTATAACCAGGTATTATCGATAAAATAACAATAAATTTGATTTAAATTAATATAATTTGAATTATATTGATAATAATATTTATTTTAGATTTTGTAATGGAATAGAAAGTTTTTGCGGATTTTCGATTTTTGTAAAATTATCAATCGCTTCTATATCTTTCTGTTTTACGGTTTTTCAAATTAGTATGGTGAGTTGCAAGTTTAAATTAATAAAAAAAATATTTCATCATACCTGAAATATACATATGGTATAATATTGATAATTTATATATAATTTTAATTTTTGTTTTCAGATGAAAACTTCATTTTATGACGATTATGAAAACTATATGTTGTATATAACGTTTTTATTCGCTAACAATTTCGAGATATTTTGGGATTGTTGGTTGGGTAATAAAATTAAATTACAGGTATATATTATTTAATTGTATTATTTTATATATTTCATTGATAATATTTAAAGTTGTTTTTTTCTATATTTCAGAGCTTAAATTTACAAGATTCTTTATATCAATGCGAATGGTATGAATGTTCTACTAAATTACAGAAAAGTATTTTACTTTATATTGAAACTACAAAGAAACCGATCGAAATAAAGGCAGGATTTTATATTAAATTATCATTGGATATATACAGTTCGGTTAGTATTTTAACGTAATATAATATATAAATAATTTAATATATATTATTAAACGTTTTAGATTATAAATACAGCGTATTCAATATTAGCATTATTACGCAGTATGTACGCTTAAAGAGGAAAAGTGTGATTTTAAATTATATTTTAGGCACATATTTTAATGCATATAATTGTTTTATTCTATGGATTTGTTTTATTTTTAAATAATACACATTTAAAAATTTTATTGTGCATATATTATAATAATTCATATCACTTATATATTACAATAGCTAATAAGTGTTTTAATGAGTTAGATCTAATAATTGTTATTGATTAACTTTTGAAATTTAAATTAAAAAACGTACTCATTTTTTTGAAAAAAAAAAATATTTTTAAGCAAATATAGTTAAAAGTTAATTCATTTATATGTAAAGAAATAAAAATTTATGTAGCGTGAATTTTTTTTTCATATAAATAAATTATTTTAATATATACGCATCATGTTTTATTTTAACTATATATTTTTTTTAATTAATACATTTATAAATATAATTTAATTTTCGTATAAATATTTAATTCCGATCAATAGTCAAACACTTAGTCTATAACAATGAAAACTTTCAATTTTAATTGAAGCTCAACGTGAAACGTAGAGATAAAGTTTTCTTTTCGAGTGCTTTTCTATGAAATTGCGTCTAATTGAAGCATAATAAATATTCGAATAATGAAAAATTACCGTCTTTAATACGACTCTAATGAGCGGTTAAAGCGCATATTTATTATAAGTATAATAAATTGAACAATGATTAGCAAAGTAAATTTATCCAGAGGTTAACAACAAATTCACGTATTATTTTATTTTATTTATGAGAATGCGAAACTTTTACATTAATTTTATACACCGTGAAAAATTATTATATAGCTTTTTTTCAGCTGTTAAATATTACATTATTTATTAATTTTAGCCAATTTTATTATTTTGAACTAATTAATAAATTATCTTTTATTAATGACACATTTTTTTATTATATTTAAAATAATTAATTTGTACTTAATAATTGATGAAGTTATTTTTTTTATATAAGTAGTATAATTTATCAATATATTTTTTGAAATAGATGAAAATTGTAAGCATCTGATTATTGATTTTGTCTGAATAAATTCCATATAAATTGATTGAACTGGTGATTTTTTTTCGCAAAATTAAAAAGGAAACGACACTCGTAACATCATCAAAGAAAATGAATCACGCTCAAATAGCGCAAACGAAAAAATCCACAATGGAAAATTTCGAAGTATGCCTGTACTTCTTCAGGATTCTCAGAATTTTCTCTCTGGACTCCGACGACGGTGATAAAAAACGAACGCTACTTTCTAAATTTCTATCATATTTATCATTTTTTACGCTGAACTTCTTCTGCGTCGTATCGTTGATCGTCAAAGCCTGCCTGAAGATGAAGAACTTCGACACATTTGTTGAGAACGTATTCTTCACGATCACCTTATTCGACACGTTCGCCAAAATGGTATGCCTAATCACCAGGAGAAAGCATTTAAAACATCTATTCGATATTATTCGATCGGATTCATTCAGTCCAAAAAAATACGAACACGCCAAATGTTTACAAAAAATAAATAGTATGCAGAAAAAGTTCAATAAATTTTTCCTATTAATCAGCATATTCAGTTTTATAGTTATGGTTATAATACCATTATTTTCACTATTTTATTCGTTCGATATTAATAAACCGCTTTCTCTGGATCTATGGATTCCTTTTAAGATCGATAATAAATTAAAATATATATTATTTCTTATATATTTCATTATAAGTACGACAACATCGTGCGCATTACACGTTACAATAGATATATTGGGATTCGGACTATTAGTTGTCGCTTTGGGACAATTGAGGGTTTTAAATATTTTTTTAAAAGAAATAACAGTTAAATCTAGGATTAACGATGCTCAAAATAATCGATTTAAAACTTTGGACATCATAGATGAAGAGGAATCATGGAAAAATTTAACTCATTGCATAGAACATTATTACACAATTGCCAGGTAATGAATAATTTATTTATTATATATATATATATATATATATATATATATATATATATTTAATTAATATTATTAATTTTAAATTCGTTTTAGATTTTGTAAAGCTATTGAAAAATTTTATGGTTCTTCGTTGTTTGTAAAATTTGCCATATCGTCAATATCGATGTGTATTACATCTTTTCAAATTAGTACTGTAAGAATATTTATTAATTTAATATATTCTAAAAATCTGTAATCATTCTTATTATGATATATATATATATTTTTTACTATAGATGAAAGAATCTTTCTATGAAAGTTACGATAAATATGCGATTTGTCTTAGTTATTTGATTTTTAATAATGTCGAAATATTCTGGGAATGTTGGTTGGGCAATGAAATAAAATTATTGGTATATCGATGTATATTTAGTGCAATTATTGTAATCTTAATTATTTTTATAATTATTTTAATACAATTATTCAGAGTTCAAATTTGCAACAATCATTATGGGAATGCGATTGGTATAAATGTTCTACAAAATTCAAAAAAGGTGTTTTGATTTTCAACGAATCTACAAAATATCCATTAGAAATAAAAGCGGGAATATATGTAAAATTATCTTTGAAGACTTACACATCGGTATATATAATAATAAAACATATATTTTTGATATATTAAATAAATATATATATAAAATTTAATATCTTATATTTTTTTTCAGTTAATTAATACTGCATATTCAATATTTGCCCTCTTGAATAATATTAATACATAAAAAATATGAAATATTCTGTCAGTTATAATTATTTTAGTGAAATTATTATCATTTGAAGTTTGAAATACTCGTATGGAAATGGATAGAAAAAAAGTGCACTGCACCTGATCTCGCATTTAAACTTATCTCATATCCATGAAAACTCAGGTAATAATTCAGAATGTGAAGAATGAATTATATTTTATGAGTCTACATACACACACACACACATACACATATATGTAAATTAATATAAGATGTATGAGTTTTAATAAAAAAAACTTTGAAATATCACAGAGATATAATGTGAAATAATAATTTTATTACGAAAAATGTTCTCTCTTTCTTATTTCTTTCAATTTAATAAAATAAATAAATATATATATATATATATATATATATATATATATATATATATATATATATATACATATATGTGTGTGAAAAAATTTATGAAATAATTCTGTCTTTATTTTTATGTTTATAGTATATTTTAAATTGTTATAGTCTGACGATGACTTTCGTTTTGTTCATTAAAAATTCTGCTGGGATTCACTTGATATTAAATAGATCCCCGTAGAGTATTTTATTTTATATTTGAAATTATAATTATAATTACACGTTAAAAATTATGATGTCGCATGATATATTTTTTTACTATTTCATGAAGCAGAATTTTATATATTTTTTAAAGATTTTTAATATGATCAAATTTTTTGATTAGTAGATATAAGGGTAAGTTGTTGCTAATAGTATTCAAATAAATTTTATCGATCATAATTTCTATAAAAGCGAGCTGTGTTTGTTTTGAGTATAGATGAAATTTTTTGAATGGGGTTAAAATCCAACATTGAAAACACTGTCTGTCAAATATAATATTATTATATGTCAAGGAATACAGGATAAAAAAAAGTTGTAAGATGATATATATTCTTAATCTTGAGACGATGAAGTTGATGACGAGTCTTCAGAACGAGCGGCGAAATTGCATAAATCACAAGCTTCCATTTCACCACCCAAACATTATCAACATCGTCACCCTTAGCTAAGGGTAATATTTTAGTGCCGAATTAACCCCTAGAAAGCAAAAATTTTCGCATTTTGATGGACGAGCGACCATTTTGAGGTCGGTTTTCGAGGCTTCGCAACACTCGGAAATTATGATTTAGCGTCGAATTTTTAAACGTAGCACCGTAACTACCCTTAAGGCTGCTACCCTTAAGGCTGTAGACGTCTTCAACCCTCACATAGCCGACTTTTATACGGTCGCGTTCTGATAAATTAAGGGTAAATGGAGCGAACGACGAGATAGCGTTGACAAGAAGCGACCGCAGAAGTTTTTCCGCGTACATATACATTTTTTTTTATTTTTCTTCATTTTCCTTTTTTCTGCGTCGGGTCGTCGACGAACAATCGAGCCTCCGTTTTAAATCGAATAACGCGCGCGTGTGCGTACATGTGCGTTACCAAGATATGAATTATATATATATATATATATATATATATATATATATATATATCACGTTGTATAACATATATGTTGCCGCAGGGCGTTTTCCTTTTAACGTAAATATAAGCAACCAAATATACTCGTGTGAGTCTAATATAATGTAAAATATTGGTGTTTCTATCGCGAAAATAAGATACAACAAGAATAAATCAATGAAATTTTATATGCAATATAATATACGAATATGATACATTTAATGGGGTGAGAAAAGGCGTGTTAAAGGAATTATATGAGAATAAATCGTGTCTTTAGAATTTTATACATAATACAAAATAAAAAAAAATAAAACTGTTCAGTATGATTTTTATGATATGAAAAAAAAAATATTAAATCAAGACGGTTCAATTTTTTTTTCATATTTTTTTGGGTATTTTGGTATATAATCAATATTCGAATTTAAAATATATTAGAACATAATTGATAATTAAATTTTATGATATAAATCTGGTATTGAAATGAATTAAAAAAAAAATAATTGAAATTGAAAAAAAAATATATAAAATTAAAATTAAGAAAAATCTATATATAAGCTAAAATTTTTTTTAATAAAATTATTTAAAGTTTGTGTATAGAACTGATGACTCATTTTTGTAAAAAAAGTATTAAAAAATTGTCCTTTATAAAATCTGTGGAATCATTGATTTAATTGAATAACTAAAATTTTATATATCTGAGATTCCTTAATTTATGTATCTAATTTTTACCTATATATAAAAAATGATAAATATATATATAACTTTTTAGATATTATTAAAAATTATATATATATATATATATATATATATATATATATATATATATATATCGTTAGCATATTAATTATGAAACAGTTCATGTATTATATATAGTATAACATCCATATTAATTAGATACACGAACGAAACATTTACAAAATTAGAAGACCTCCAGAATTCACTATCAGAATTAAATCCACAATATCACACACATACACACAGATGATCAAAGTTGTGTAATATTCTAAGTTTCCAATATGATATTCGTTAGTTTCGATGGTACATTAAATGACCGAAAGGACTCTCGAGTGTATCGGTCAAGTTTCAATTAGCGTCGGAGATCTCGTCACGTATCTAAAGCTAATGCCAGCCAAGTAATACGATAGACCCGTTGGTCTGGATAGACTTAGACTCAATTTAGTTATGCTAACGAGGTTATTCCTGGACCCCGGGACCGGCTTTGGACCCGAACGGGGTTTCTCCCTATCCTCGTATGGGATTCGTGCAAAGATACCGACGACGGTATGAAAATTAAACGGTCCTATTATTTAATAAAATACGTTTTTAATTATATATAATGAATTATATATATATATATATATATATATATATATATATATATATATATGAAATTTTGATGATATAATCGGATTATTTAGATAGTTTATAAATATGTTGTCGCGTTCATAAATTATATTAACTGCTGAAAATGTCATGTATAATTACATATATATATGTGACAAATAGTAATTACGTCATATGAAAAGGGTTTAATAAACACGTAACACCGTCAAAATTAATTATGAACGTCTAACAAAAAAAAAATTATATATATATATATATATATAATATAGTAATACAATTTTCAATTAACCGCCCGCAAAAGGAAATTATAAATTCGCACTGAATTCGACGTAATCGAAACACATAACTCGCTTACGAATTATAATAAATATTCGAGTAATTGAAGTTGGTGATAGTTCGAATTGTTTCGTTGCGATTAAATTGTGCGCACAACGCTTAGAGGGTAGGGATTGAGAGGGCGCTGAACGAACGCGAATTCCAGTCACTTTATTACGGCGCAGGCAGCGCTAGGGTTAATTTACGAATTTCAACGTTTCGTAACGAACGTATTAAAAAATTATTTATTTACACAATTATGAAATCTATGCCGTATAAATTATATAATATTTATTTATATAGTGAAGTAGACGTTTGATGAAAATCTAATTTCAAAAGCGTCAATGGAATTTATATGTGTATGTATATATATATATATATATATATATATATATATATATTGATGACAAAATAATAGTCAATAGCGATAATAACAATAACAATGTAGTTGTTTGCTGTCAAAAGGGCTAATTTCCTAGTAGGCCCTTTTATGGAGGCGTCACGCGCTTTCGAATCCGGCAATTTCCCGAGACGACTGAAATTATTTACCGAAGTTGATTTGTACAGTGCTAGTTGTATATACCGTCACTCGGTGTGTACGTGCTTCAAATAACTTTTAGTCTTTACTATATTGTACAGTAGGTCTCCGTTCGACGCGATCGATTCGATTTAAATCAATGAACAGAATTTTTTTTTTCACATTTATACTATTTATTTTTGTATCGAGCATATAAAAAAAAATAATGATATTGATTTTTTTTTATGTAATATTTAAATAAATTAATTCAATTATTTATTTTAATATTATATTATACAAATCAAAACAAAAATATTTGTAATTTAAAAAAAAAATTAAATGTAGAATTGCTTTAATGACGTTCAGTTTAACACATTTTTTTTTTAATGTACAAAAATGTTTATGTAAGAATATAATTTTTTTTTTATTAATTTTAATGTTTAAAAAGTTGAAAAAAAAATGTATACGAAATTTGTCACGTGTAACTAATATGGTGTTATTAGGATAATTCAGTGTCAGTCATCGTTGATTGACATATTAGTCAATGTGTTAAAATTTTTTAATGCTAGCTTAATGTGGATATGAACTTTTACATTTTGAACAGATCAATATAGTAAATACAACGATTATTACAAATATTTTTGTGACACTTCGAGTTGACAAATGTGTCCTTTTATATCCTTGTGTGGTGTGTGATCCTTTTGTGTGATCGAATCCGATTTCACAATTAATAAAAAAAAAATGGTCATTACGAGTAAAAATTCTTCCAATATTTATGTGTATGATTCACGTGCAAATTCGAAGCATTTGAGCGTTAGCATTATATATATATATATATATATATATATATATATATATATATATATATATATATATATATATATATATATATATATATATGTATAATAATAATTTAAATATATTAAAAAGAATTAATTTACAATTTAAATTGATAGTGAAGCAATTGTACGTATTTCGGCGACGCCGTATCGTAGTTTTATGCAAATTGGAGATGAGAGGATCGCACCGCAGGAGTGTTTCGGGAGCCGATTCGCCGTTCCGGTTCCGTTCCCGGGGATCCCGGGATTAAGATACTCGGTCGGACGCTGCTATCCCGGATGTCGGATAAATAACGGACGCGGTCCGGTTAATTGATTCGTCGGCTGTGCGGAACTGACCGGATTTGTCTCTCGATTTGTTCCGCAAACGGATGTGATCGAACTTGATGACCCGTTCTACTTTTGTGACCGCCGACATTTCGGACAATCTTGTTTGTCGGATTTATATCGTCACATTTATATGTATGTATATATATATATATATATATATATATATATATATATATACGGTTAGAAATTCCTCTAAAGCCTTTTGTTTTTATACATTTATATAGAACGAGTTCGTTTTCGTACGGTAAGATTGATTCGACGACGGCGCTAGTGCGTTTATCGTCGTTTCGTTTCGATTTCTATATATTTATTCGACGCGAATCGAATCGATATCGTATATAAATAATATTATTAAATATAAAAATATTTTTTTTTAATATTAAAAATATATAATAATTTATAAAATGTCGCATATATATTAATATACTATATAAAGTACGCATATTGCATATATCATATAATAAATAATATCAGATGTAATACAATCTGTGAAGATTATGATTATATTTTTTTGAAGATTACTAAAATATAAATTTTATAAAAAAAATATGTTGAAAAATTATTATTAAGAAGCATTCTGATAATTTAATAAAGATTCTTATCAATATTTAAAATGATTAAAAAAAATCTTAATAATCAGAATTATATGAATTAAAAATTTTAAATATATAATTTTTAAAGATGAATGAAATTAAAAAATATATAAATAAAATGATAAAAATATTTTATATAAAATTAATTAAATTCACATATGAAATAAACGACCCATTTCTGTGGTTACGCTAAAAATTACGTGCAATTTATATGAAACGATATAAATTTATTAAAGAAGGTTTAAATTATAAAGCACTAAGAATATACAAAACTATCTACAAATTGAATATATATATATATATATATATATATATATATATATATATATAATGGTAAAAATACAAATAATGAGTGTCATTAATGTTGCGGAGTTCGAGTATAAATCGTCGTCTCTTTTACAAACGACCAATGGCTGCCGGCCGACCGTATCAATTCAATTTAGCGGCACGTGGAAAATGCAAGAGAAACGCGGCGGGGAAAACTCCTCGAAAGCCTTCCGGTTCGACCGTTCGATAAACAAATAGATCGCGAGCGAATCTCATATGTTATCGTCGTTTAGGCGGTGCGATTCTAGTAGAGAGTCGTTTTTATCCGGCGCCGAATTTACGATACGATATATTGAAATCATCGAGGACGACGGTGAAATTGAAATATAATTGATAAATATATGTCGGTATGTGAAACGTTTAATTTATTATATGTGTAGTAAAGTTTTGCTTTTTTTTTTTTTGTTAAATATAGCAAAAAATTTGTGAAAATTGTAATGTGAATTTTTTTAGAATATATATATTTTTAGTTGAAAATTTAAATAATGATTAGTTAAATTATTTTTCTTAATAAAAAGTAGAAATATATATATTTAATTAATTATATAATTATATTGAGATATCGCTATATATAATTTAAATATTTTTAAAATAAAATTTTGAATAAATCGTACATATGACATGTTAGTAATATAACGGGCCACTGCATCCCGTTATATGCCGAATAAAAAACGAATGTTTATAAACATCTTTGATATGTCATATCAATCAACATTTCACATTTTCACGACACATCTCGCAATTTGCAAAACGGAAAATTCTGAAAAATTTTCACTAGGCTGATTTTCTCCATAAATATTATATATAAATATATATATATATATATATATATATATATCCGTCGTGTTTATATATAATATATATAAATGTGTGTGTGTGTGTGCGTGTGCACAAATTTCGATTGTTTGAAACGTAACGAATTGCAAAAGCATAATAAATTCGCGAGAAAACTTCGCTTTCGCCCAGAAAATTCTTTGAAGTTACTTCGAATTTGGCCTGAGGCCGCATTCGACGGCTAAATCGGAACGTCGGGGGAAAATTTCGGGGATTTTTTTCGATTTTCCGCGCGAGGGAAATTCGTGAATTTTGAGTGCTCGGTTTACGAGTGCCTTCGTGCCTATTTTTCTTTTCTCTCTCTCTATATATATATATATACATATATTTTTTTTCTCGTCTTATTTTCCCATGTAATAGTAACAATATATATGCATTCGAATAACAATAAATAAAATATATAATATATATCGTACGATACGAATATTTTTCCTTCAGTCAAGAATAATCCACTTTCTTAACAATATTTTTCTTGTATTATACAATGTATTATTGATGAAGACGTTCGCTACGATTCGATCGAGTTTAATAAATTTAATAGTATTAAAAATATTTTTATCTTTATTATATAAACATATAAATAAATCAACAACGCTATAATTTTTCAGAGCATGATGTTGATTTATTTTTCTGCATTGTTTTAAATAAATATAGTGATGTCATATATGATGAATTTATAATTTATAGTAGGATAACCAAACGTTATCCTTTTTTAAAAAATGTTTTCCTTTTTGATATTTATATTTTGTTTTTCTTTACAACGTTAAAAAAGTTGATCATCTTATATTTATATATATTTTAGTTCATATTTCGAAAATCATTTGCAAAATTAATTATGAGATATATTAGAAATTCCGGCGGGATTTTTTATATTGCGGAATTAAAAAAAAAATGAAATAAAATAAAACGAGGGATAAATTAACCGAGCTAGCAATTTTTTATTCTCAGTCCACAGTTTATATACTTTATATTTATATTTTATACTTTTGTCTTTGTGTAAAAGTCGCGATGTTTCACGTTTATTCTAAATAAAACTTTGTTTCATGGTCGATGGATATATTGCCTGAAAGGAACGTAGACTGAGCAATCCATTATTGTAGCCAACAAGGCTTTATGTATATATATATATATATATATATATATATATATATATATATATATATATATTTGTATTTATATAGAGAAATACTATTGAAAAGTCTGCATGTACAATACTAAATAAGTACATGTGTTCGAGTTAAAGATACTGCAACGTTTGCGAACTAAAACCGTTTTTATTCCATAATAAAATTTTTAATCGACTCCGCCGGTTATAAATATGTTTTATATTGAATTTATGTCTTTTTTAAAATGGAAGTTTCTCATTTTTTTTTTTTTTTGAAGACGTCATATCTTGTGCAATTTTGTAATATTTTATGGTACATATCATATATTCAATAAAAAAGTAGACAATTTTCTCATATAAATAATAATTTATTTTATATGTGGGAAAATTTAATTATATTAATTAGTTATTATAAAATAATATTAGAAATAAGAATATTTAATTAAATTATATTTTTAAAAATTTTACATTTACGAATTTTTATTCTTTCAGTATAAAATCAGTAATTTAATTTCATTTATATGATAGTAATAAAAATTCAAAGAAGTTATTGCATTTTAATTTAAAAAGAATCTTTATAGATTGTGGATTTAAAAGTTATGATTTTTAAAACAAAAATCAATGGAATATGAAGCTACTTACATAATAAAGAAAATTTTTATCCAATATATAATAATATTGATTTTAAGTTTTATTTTATAAAACAAAACAATTATTCAATAAATATTATATATTCAATATTAATAGTAAAAAGTTGAGAATGATAGATATTTATTGATACAAATTAAATAAGATTTCGTAGACTGGCAACAGTGAAGTTTTCTTACATAAAGAAAATTTAAAATTTTAGTATCGTAAGATAAAAACTAGTCATATACTTCGTACGAAAATTTAATTATTCTTTAAATATTAATAAAAAAAAATCAATACCAATAATAATAATAATAATAATAATAGACATTTGGAGAATCGTCGAAACCGATGCTAAAGAGTAAAAGTGTTAAATTCCATCTGGATTCAGTGCGAAACAAACGCCTTCTGAAGATTAATTCATGGTCGTTATTAAAACACCGCATTCGAAGATACAGCCTCTAAACGCATACTGAAAAACCGAATAGTATATATATATATATATATATATATATATATATATATATATATATATATATATATTACGAGTCTAATCGTTCGAATAATTCACACAAACCCCTTCGATACCCAATAATAGAAGAAAACGTGGAACGAGACGATCGGATATAAAAAGAAATACGTGCGATATACGATGTGGTGTGTTTGAAAAGTTCGCGGAGTTGACGTATCGAAAATATGTATTAAACATACAGAATATTTTCATCTATGAATAAGAAACGAATATTTTATATATATTTTTTATAGATCGTGTCAATAGTTTTACGACTTTTGTGATATATATATATATATATATATATATATATATATATATATATATATATATATATATATATATTTAAATATCATATTACAATTGTACTACTAATATTGATTTATTTTTAATGAAGTTGTGTTACTTTATGTTCAATTTTTAGAAATATATTTATTCAAATCATATAATCAAAAATATAATGAAATAATATGCGGTGATAATGATTACAAATCTATTTTAATCATTTTCATTTTGGTCCTAATAAGCGACCGGTTCGATTAGCAAGTTGTCATATTAAACGAATTCTACTGTGTTAACCTGCTGAGACACGTAATTATTTAACAGTTGCATAATAAAATATTATTATTATTATAAAGTATTTCTAATGACAAACAAACTTGCACTGAAAACTTCGAGGTCAATAAAGCATTAAATATTTATGTAAAATCTGTTGGTGATGTCAGTGAACTTTTGAAGTATGTGAGTTAAAATATAATATAAACCGATGTGCTTGAAGAAATTTTTGTTTTTTAAGGTGGAATAAAAAACTATATTTAATCTTCATGTATATCAAAAAATTAAACTCTATAATTGTATAGTAATTTATATGTGAACATTCCAGTTTCGTACATCATAAGAAGATGAGATTTATATTTTTGATAATAGATTGAATTAAAAAAAAAAATAAATTAAAATATTTTCATAGTATAGAATCTGTTAATTTTTCGCATATACCTCACGTTAGATATTTCTCGTGAATATGTAAAGAGATCGATTGGATAAATGCACGTGCGATTTTCAATCGCGAATTAAATAGCCCTCTTTGAAGATTCGTTTTTCGTAATCAGGGTCCGTCCGATCTGAATAAACATTCATCGGGGCGGGAGAGAGGGAAAACGGAGGGGGGGTGGGTTGTATATTTCGCTTTTATGGTCGTATAAATAGGCTCTTTTGTTCGACGCCGAAGGCTTCTACGAGCGCGGTTCAAAATCGTCGACTCTCATCTGGGCTCTCTTTTCCCTTCGAAGGGAGTATATTTTAGCAGTTAATTAGCAAAAGTGCAGTACTACGTTCCACGAACGGCGGCAATAAATTACTTTAATTTGTTGGCTCTCGCGTTTAAAGAACGGCGAATTTTCGCCGGACCCCCGGAAAAGCGGCGGCGGCCGGGCGGGAGGGGGGGGGTTTAGGGAAACGGGGGATGGAAAACTCGAACGCGCCGAATTATTACGGCGTTGCGGAAAATTCGACGATTCAAATGGAAATTTATCGTTCGGAATGTTTAATTTTTTTTTTGTTCTTTCGAGTGCCCCTCCTCCCCCCTTTTTTGTTTTTATGACTTATGTCGAGATTTTGTAATGTATAACGCGAATTGAATCGATTTATTATTCGCTGAAATTGACGTTGGATGCGAAGATCGTTTTGATGTTATAAAATTTTCCTTATAATCTTGATTTATATATTTCTGTATGAAGATATTTTGAAATTTAATAAACTATAATATATATTTTAAGGTATATCAATTATATAAGATTATGAATTTTAGAAATATGGATAATAAAAGAAAGAAGATATTTATCTCTAATTTTTAATATTTTCTATTGAATTCAGATGTATTTCAATAATTTATAATAAAAAAATATAACAATTGTATTACAATATTTTTATTATTAATTAAATATAAAAAAAATAAACTATATATTATATTCAGTATAAAAGTTGAATAATAAAATCATATGCTGTAATATAAAATGCTTTTAAAAATATAAAAATAATTCAACATATCACGTTTAAAATATTTAAAAAAAATATTTTAAATATAAACATTAAAAATATAAGTTATATTTTAAGACATATATACTCAAAGTTAAATTAACATAATAAAATTATAAAAGATTTGATTTAACTATTTTAAAATTTATGAGTAATGAATTATATTAAAAAAAAGAAATAAAAATTCGAAGGTTAAATATCGAGTTGATGTCTTGAATCGTTCATTTCATCTTTAGCACAATATATACATTATTATATATTATATATATATAGTAATATATATATATATATATATATATATATATATATATATATATATACCTATATAAGCAATATGAAATCCTTGATTATTTCACAACTTTGTCCGTTTTGATGTTGAATTTCCGAGAAATCGAATGCCCTTTTTTTAATTTACGAAGAAATATTCGTACGAATTTTCATTTCGGATTTGACATTGTATTTTTGGCTATGCGAACACACACACACATACAAATATATATATATATATATATATATATATATATATATATATATATATATATATATATATATATATATAAACGTGTATGGTCGTATTATGCGAGATTGAAACGAATAAATACGGACCGTGTAGCGTTCTACAAAGTAATGTAAATATTGAATTTTTACGTGAAACGAGCGTGTCTGGCTACTTGAAAAAAAAAGTATTTATGTACTCGTTTTTTTTTTAATTATTTTTTTTCAGAAGTATTCGTACGTTAATACGTATAGGAGGGTAGTCGCTGAAACAATGCGCAGAGGGTGAGTAAACAGCTTTATACTATATATCGAATATACAGGGTGAAGGCTACGTAATTAAAGCCTCCTTGGTAATGAAACTAACACGCAAAAGGAGCGAGTCATCTAGAAGCCGTGTACTATGCGGTAGGGATTAGATCCATTACCATACGTCCCCATTCCACAGTGTTTCGTGCATTACACAAGTCGTTCTCAACATTTTTAAATAATGATTATGTGCGATCCTTTCATGAATTATTCATTACGATTTAAACGAACGATTCGATTAAAATTGAACGTTAGTGTTCGTCGATTGATTGGGATTAACTCATATAATGATGATGATGATGTACAATTTGAATTATTTTAAGTTTCTGAAAAAAATAATTATACACAATTTATTGCCATGAAGAAATTTTTAAATAAAATTTGGAGATATAAATAGTATACATAGTATACAAAGATATACATAAAAGACGAACAGATTGAGCAAGTGACGTCTTATAGATACTTGGGGACGTACATAACAGCAATCCACGACCCCAAGAAGGAGATCCGTTCTAGAATAGAGCAAGCTAGAACGCAATTTATAGCCATGAAGAAATTTTTAACATCTAGAAGCACTGACATGATATTAAAATTACGTATGCTTCGATGTTATGTCTTTCCTGTTCTTCTATATGGTGTTGAATCATGGACACTAGACCCTGGTACCGAAAAACGTCTGGAAGCTTTCGAGATGTGGTGCTACCGGAGAATACTAAGAATATCTTGGACCGACAAAGTAGCAAATAAAGAGGTTTTGGAAAAAATGAATAAAAATCCTGAAGTATTAAAAATAATCAAATTAAGGAAAATACAATACCTCGGCCACATCTTGCGAAATGATAAATATAGGCTTCTCCAGATAATTTTGGAAGGAAAAATTCAGGGGAAAAGATCAGTTGGAAGACGTCAAAATTCATGGCTTAAAGATCTTCGTCGTTGGTTCAACTGTTCGTCAATGGAAATTTTTCGTATGGCTGTATCAAAGGTTTCTTTGGCCGTGTGGATCGCCAACCTTCTTAAGGAGACGGCGTAAGGAAGAAGAAGAAGAAGAAAATTAATAAAACATCAGAAATACAATAAAATGAAATGATAAATACAAGCTTCTCCAGATAATTTTGGAAGGAAAAATTCAGGGGAAAAGATCAATAGAAAGACGTCAAAATTCATGGCTTAAAGATATTCGTCGTTGGTTCAACTGTTTGTCAATAGAAATTTTTCGTATGGTTTCTTTGGTCGTGTGGATCACCAAACTTCTTAAGGAGAAGAAGAAGAAGAAAAAAAAAAATATTGAGAATTTATTTTATAATTACATAAATTTTTACATGTTTAATTGGATACAATTTTCTCTAAAAATTTTGATCTCTATATCAAAATTTATGGAAAAATTCAAAAGTTTATTTTTATTCAAAAATATCCTTTTTTTAATTTAAAATTTTTAAAAGTTTTATATGATGAAATTTGATTATTTTGTTTTAATCGATTTTCTTTTAGACCAAATATATATATATACTAAAAGTCATCATCGTGACACGTCAAAATGAGCACCGTTTCACGTTTTTAGTGCACAAAAATTGAACGCGTCACAAAATGTTAACGATTACCGCCCGTCCGTTAGTTAGTGTTGGCTTTCGTGACTGCATTTAAAGCTGCATATATCATCAAATGCACTGACTTTGACAAAAGGCGTGCCGTTTCGAACGCATTAATGAATGAGATTTCACTTTGATAATATATTATTGTTTCTGTTCGGTAATAGCGATAAAAACGCCGGTCCATAACTATAATCGCATTCGACTACTACTTTATTGACTTATCTAAAATTCCGTTTCGCTCCGGATGTGGAATGCAATGAAAATTCTCTGAATTTATCACCACTAAAATGTGGAGGGTTGGTGTCAGCGGTGAATACATATTTATATATATATATATATATATATATATATATATATATATATATATATATATATATATTGTATAATAAATTTTTGATAATTTAAAATACTTTAAATTGGAATTGAATGAACGTATACTTTGAGCACTTGTTTTCTTTGTCCTTCGACTATCTAATATATAATACGCGGTATATACATACGTTTAAGTACTGTAATAATAATTATAGTATATCGTGTATTGCTTGACTGTTGCTTGGGAGACATGCAACGTGCAAATTGTTCCACAGTCAACATCGAATACGTGTAAGGTTATGGTCACAGTAAAATAGAAATATATTTTTTTTTATTTTAATTTATATATATATATATATATATAGAATACTGAAAAAATAATTTATTAAATATTGAATATATATATATATATATATATATATATATATATATATATATTTAAAAAAATAATAATAAACCGTTGTATTGTATTGTAATCGTAGCCGCTCACAGTTGACACAGTTACCCGTTTATAAAGCGGCATTAAAAATCTTTGAAACGTTACTAAAGTGGGGCACCGTTTTTAAAAAATAAAAAGGGTTGGAAAAAGAATGAAAAATAATAAAAAAAAAAATAGAGCGGGGTACTTAAATTCTACTATTTTTCTCGAAACGGGGCGCTCGGTATTTATAAAAGAGCTACACCTCGGCTAAACGACCGTAATTTACTTTAAAACCAATTTATTTCAGTTGAGAATGAAAGTACGAAACGCGACGGATATTTTTTTCGCATATATACAATAATAACAATAATAATAATAATAAATATAAATATTATTAATTTTCGGCATTGTTGGTGTTATTTTATTTTATTTATTTTTTTTTGTAGGGGCGGCGATGGATGGTGCGTGAGATTATGGTTTACACGCGATGGACCGATCCATCACTTGAAAAGTCGCAGATAGTCCACGGGAATAATACAACAACATTTGTTTTGTTGTTTTCAGTCGTTAATGGATGTGTGTGTGTGTGTGTGTTTGTTTGTTATTTGTTGTTGTTGTTACGTACATCTCGTACATCAGAAACGGACGTGTGGACGTACGGATTAGTTGACGTTTAAAGCTCAGGTGGAATATGTTCGCAAATATATCGCTCCTTTGCGTGAATAATGTCACAGCTCTGACTTTTATCGAGTAAAGAAAAGCCGTGTAAAAGATTTATACGGATATATAAGAATTGATTTTGAGTTTTATTCTAGTGTGGTAGTCAATTATGTTCAGTATGACTAATATAATGTTTAGATATTAGTGAATAAATGATTTATTATTTATATCGTCATGTTGTTAGTTCTTTTCTTCTAATATTCAGATATAACATTAACAAAATTAAAGAATAAAAAGGGCATTTTTATAGTAAAAACAATTTCAGTGTTTCAAAATATTAGAAAAAAAATATATTAACTCATACAGAGATCGAAGTTTAGATAGTTAAATTGTGTAGTGATTTTTGAGAGAAGTTAATTTAAATATATACATTAAAATATTGTAATGGATTTTTAAGGTCAACTTTTAACAAAATCACAATAAATTATAATCTATAAAATTTAGAAATTGCTCGAACAGATTTCAAATTTTATTTTTAAAATAACTTTTTTTTTTAATTTAAAATAATAGTTTACTAGATGTATAATGAAATATATTATTTCTTATAGTAGTATATATGCGATTATTTATATGTTTATTTCAATATAATTCACGACACTAATGTATTTTCTATTATTCAGTATTAAAGTAAAGCATTTTGACGTTGAAAACTTTATCTTAATCACAATTGTTTGACTAATTTCATCGAAAACGTTATAGAGACGGTGGTACATTAGAGCAGCGTTTTTCAAACTTTTCTAGATAATGGCTTCGTCTTTTATGTTCGAAAGACCGTAATGATTCGACTTCTACTTTGATGAGACTCGGTATAAAATAAGTTTGTTCAGTAAACAGCTGATCTTAATTTTAATTTCGTTATATTATAAAAGTTGTAGATTTATATAAAAATATCAAAATCATAAATGTATATTTTATTTTTAGAAACGCTGCTTAATAGCAATAAAAATCGATATTTTTATATCATTTTGATGAAAACGTTACAATCTATTATTATTCTTCATTTCTTGATATGTTCAAAAGAAGATTGATTAAAATATATAAGATTATACGATATATCAGATTTTAAATAATTTATTTCACATAAAAAAAATAAAAATTAAATTTTTCAAGAACGACTATATTCAATAATATTAGAAGACGTGAAAAAGATTGAAAATTATACGTAAAAATTTCACGAATGATGATTTATCGAGTAATTTATCAATATCGTGATTTAAATTGAGAATTTCCACGCAAACAACATTAATAATTTATAAAATAATATTCAGACATAATAATTAAGTGTGGCGAATATTTTCTAATATTTCTATTCTTATCGATACTAATCTACAATGTGTAAAATAGAAATAAATTATGCCCCCCTTCAAATTGTTTTTAAAGAGAATTTAAATTTTAACTTATAGTTTATTATTTTTAGCATATGTTTATATATATTTTTAAATATTAAAGGTGAATAAAAATTAGAAAAAAAATGTAAATATTGTTTTATATATAGAAGTATAAAATTTTATATTAAAAAATATACGTATTATTATATTTAAAAAATACAGTATAAAAAAAAATTGCAAAATATAATAAAAAAAAATACATTTTTGAAATTACATACTTGTAACGCGATCGATCAAAGCGATAGTAGCGGTGCCACAGGAAGTAATAAATTATTTCTGAACACAAGAAATTAACTGAAAAAAGCTGAAATAAAAAATAAGAAAAGCTCCGAACATGCGGACACGCTTTCAGCCAGTAATAACGGGCTTCAGCCGGTAATGGCGCGGGTTGAGTGCTTTACGAAAGCTCCACTCTAGTATTGCATTCTTTAAAAAGTGCGACACAAAAATTTTTAAATTGCGATAATTCGCCAGGAAGGCGAACGTTGAACGGTTAAAAGAACGTTAAAGTGTTAAAAAACGATTACGCTCTAATATAATAGACGATGTTAAAAGATGTATCGAACAGTCGCTATGTAAATTCAACGGAAATTAACCAAATATCAAAGTTCACATGTAAATTATAAAATAAAACTTTCATACATTTTAAAAATACTTAAACCTTTTAAACACAAAATTTATTCTCAGATTTCATACTTTTGAGAATATATTATTGTTCATAATTTTTCTACTTAATTTCATACATAATTAAATTGTCTTATAACTATGAGGTGTATGTCTGTAGAATACTGACCGAGTGAAACGAATATTATGAATCGATATGCGAAATGATTATAATTATCATTTTATTAAAAAAAATATATTATAAATTGTATGCATATTACATTTTTGAGTGCAATATTGATGAATTTGTATGCAAAGATAACGAGCGTAAGTTTGTAATATGCGGTTTTTTTTTCAATGAGGAAAAACGGGTGTTCATTTCGTGCATACCTTCACGTAGGGGGATGAAAACGCACAGGTATATTATATTGGTATATTCTCTCAGTATCATCCCCTTTTTCCAACCCTTCGGATAATAAATGTGCGATATAATATAAAAAATGTCCGAATATGACGTTTACGTGTCACTATATTTTATGAAAGGGGTGTTTTTACAACTTTTCGTACGGCTGCGTGATGTGATATCACCGTATCATTGAAAGTCACAATGCTTAATATTTCAAATTACTCACGTGACCCGTTTTTTCTAATGATAATTATTTTAATAGTAATATTTAATTATTTAATTATTAAATATTATTTACAATTACATATTGATGTCTATAGAGTAAGCTGTTCAATCAATTAATTTATTTAAAATATGATTTTTAATTCATAATCGAGAAAAATTCATTTTTTTTGCATATATTAAATTAAAAAAAAAACTATTATATTAAAAGAATAGCATTTGGCTTTAGAACGGTTGAATTCGATTTGTGAATTATTGAATTTATGATGTGGTCGAGCGCAGAGTTGATGACTCTGTTTAAAAAAAAAAAAAAGTAAATGAAGACAGTATTGTTGTATTCGGTATCCCGTACGAGAACATTACATAACGGAATAATAATGTATCGAAGGAAATTGCCATCGGATCTACGTGCTGTTTTGCAGTGGCACATCGGCGTCGAAATCGCTTTGAAACGTCCGTCTGTGCACGACTTTGAATTAACCGCGTAAAATAATTAACCGGCATACAAACCGTGCCGAAATTTAGCGATTCTGGCGGAAATGAAGCAATTTTCATTCTGGCATTTCAATATAAATACGACTACTAGCGATGTAAATATGTAACGGTGGTATTGTATGTTTCGCGCACATGTTCCCTTTTCGCTCTGACTGCATATATATATATATAT